>CABHPR010144810.1:0-13703 GCA_902168415.1 Peromyscus melanophrys | reverse complement strand
CTTTCTTTCTTTCTTTCTTTCTTTCTTTCTTTCTTTCTTTCTTTCTTCCTTTTGACTTCAGAATAATGAAGAACTGATAGCTAAAAAACTAAGAAATTTTTCATCCAAAACCAAAGCCGAATATCCTAAGTTATTTGTACGGTAACTTGTGGGTAATTTGCAGTGTCGTGACTTCTTTAACAATTGTATATTGTAGTGGGCAGAAAGACAGCTCAGTGATTTATTGTTTCTCTTGTAGAGAAGCCAGATCCAATTCACGGTACCCACAAGATGGTTTACAGCCAAGAATAACTCCAATTCCATGGAATGTGTTGACCTCTTCGGGACTTTGAGCACCAGGCATATGTACATGCACACAAAAATCTCATAGACATAAAATAAATCTAAGAAAATAAAAACAAAGACAAAATATGTATTGAGAGCATATACATGTGCAACAGGATGTTGAGCATAGGACAAGAAAATAGGTGATTTGTAAATACCTATTTAAAACAGAAAAAAATAGAGAACAGTAGACAACAGAAAAAAAGAATTATCTGTACAATTATAATAACTAGCTCATTGGTAAACTATCAGTTACTCAATTCTTTATTGCTTTTGTAAAAATTATGGCTTATTTTCCCCATGGCTTCTAATTGTAGTGTTGAACAGAGTCTATCTACAAAGATGCACTTACACATCCATTACACAAAGTTCACAGAACAGAGGAGCTTCATAGAAGGAACTCACTCTTTCAGTCATCACTTCAAATAAACCGCATACTAAAAACAACGTTCATTTGTATCCAGATGGAATCAAGGTGACTCTTCTTCGACAGCCAACATAGCATGCCAGTGTTTTATATTCTTCACAGGTACATTATATTTTGCAAGTCCCCACTGAAGTGACTGCCGATAAACATCAACACCTTCAGTTCCAAGTGGCTATGTTCCATAAACTTAAACATGGATATAACCTGATTTGTTTTCAAGACTCTCTGCATCTGTCACCTAGCCCAAAGCATCCCCAAATATTAAGAATGACTTGGAATTCCTGAACAAAAACAACGTAGACTTGGATAATAATACTACCCTCAGTTTTTAGAGCCCATGTAGGAACAATTTCCCCCAGAAAACTGAATAAAGGGGAAAACCAGGAAACACTTGAAGGTCAAGTAAAAAGCAGGGAGTCAGATGTGTTAGGAGGAAGCTTACAGCATCTGAATAACAGACATCTCAAAACTGTCAGTCATGAAGCTGCAGTGGTCTTGGTAAACGAAAAGGAAATACAAAGTGAACAGAGTGAAATGGCAAATACAGAGAAGCCAAAAAAAAGTCGGAATCCTCAAACTTGAGAAGCAGCCTTGGGATGCTAAGTGACAAAGTGTGAGACTAGACGTAAAGTGAGGCCAAGCAGTTGTGGGGAAGACAGACAGGAAGTTATTTGATCTCTGCTCACATCCTTCTGTGGGGAAAGTTACATGGAGTGCTTTGATTTTTATCATCTGCTTGCTTTCCAAAGCACTGCTCTGTTTTATATCCCTAAGATCCTATTGATTTTTGACTAAACCAACCATTTTCAGTCCAAGAAATTGTATTAGACATGTTATAAAACACCACGCTTCATGCACTGGCTTCTAAGTCTGACGACGTGAGATGTTAATGGTTGTTCACTCCTTAGGGTTAGAATACATCTGAGCAGTAGAGAGGCGGGGCTGATGGCCTTCCACACAACAGTCAAATACAAATCACACTTAAGGTCAGATCCCATGTCCAGCAGTAGATGGCCAACACGAAATGAATTCAATACTTTTGGATGATTTTGTTTCATAATGCTTTGTCTGGGCATTTTATTTTAAAACTTATAGGTCCCTAACCTATAAGTTATAGTTTCCAACTTTGCAGTTTTATGGAAATTCTATGTGTGTGGATGCATGTCTTTGCATCTCTGTGTTTCTTGTGGTTTTTCTTTGGCTCTTTGTTATGTTTGTTGCTTTGTTTTGTCCCTATTCTAGTTTGTTTAGTTTTATTTTATCGTAGGCTATTACTATTTTTTGGATGTCTGTTTATTTTCTAATGGGAGAGAGAAAGAAAGTATGCCGATTTGGGTGAGTGGGGATGTGGGGAGGATCTTTGAGGAGTTGGAGGAAGAGAACCACCATCAGAATATATTGCATGAAAAAAATCTATTTTCAATTAAAAAATTCAAATCTGACCCTAAATATTAACTCGAGTGATCCTTTTGCATGGCCATCTCCTTCTTAGCAGCACAACCAAAGAAGCACAAGATGGTACACATGTATATTTGTAATCTTTACAATCATATCAGCTACAGGATGGTCCAGTTTCATTTCTGTTGCTGTGATAAAAAATACTCTGAGCAAAAGCAAGGAAGAGGAGAAAGGTCTTAATCTTAGCTCACAGTGCTAAGCTACAGCCCATCATAGCCTGGAGGTCAAGGTAGCAGATCCAGCTGGGCACATGATATCTACAGCAGAGAGAGAGAGAGAAAAAATAATTTTGCTCAGCTTGATTTCTAGACTTTTCTACAGCCAGGAGCCCTGTCTAGGGAATGGTGCCACTCACAGTGAGCAGTGTAGTTATACATCAATTTATTTAATCAAAACCGTTTCCCACAGGCGTGCCAAAGCCCAACTGAATGCAGATAATCCTTTATGGAGGCTCTCTTCCCAGGTGATTCCAGGCTGTGTCAAGGCAACAATTAAAGCTAACTTTAATTGTCACAGAGGGTCTTGTCCTTTTTCGATGTGCTTCTACATCCTTGTAAGTTTAGAAATCAGCAGTTGTTAAATATCTATTGAAAGAATATACAAGTGAATAAATGTCTCTATTAGATATATGATGTCTGCAGTTGTTAATTATAAAACTACTTACAATTTTATATATAAATAAAAATTTTATAAGTAAAGTAATAGCTTAAATTCACAAGGGAAATTGAGTACTCCAATAATCTTGAAACGTGAAGAAAGAAATTTCAGTGTATAATTAAATATCTAGCTCTTTACATTGAAATGTAAATATGTCTTTAATCTATTTAGCTATGTTTGATAACTAATATCTATAAGAAAATTACTCAATGGTATTATTTTATGAAATTCAATCAAAAAAGAAGAAAATCTAAATGTTAAATTCACAAATTTGTAAATTCATAAAACTAATTTTATTTTATTTGTCTAAAATGCATTTTGCAGATAAAGATATTTATGATAGAAATACAACCATACTATCATGTAAATGACTTACCAATCATGTTTCTCAACACAGCAGCTTGTTGTTGAAAGTTTCTCAGCCCCGGCTGGCCCTGAGGTCCTGACAAATATCTCCCACCCATGGTCCCGCAGCTGCTTATAAAATAATTATACAGAGGCTTATATTAATTACAAACTATATAGCCTATGACTCAGGCTTCTTGCTAGCTAGTTCTTTCATCTTAACTTAAGCCATTTCTATTAATCTATATGTTGCCATGTGGCCGTGACATTACCAGTCTGCTAGCATCTTATTGCTCCTTGGGCATTGGAGTGGCGTCTCTCTAGACACCACCCTTCTTCCTCTCTGTCTTCAGTGAATGTACAGCCTAACCTTATTCTGCCTTGCCATTGGCCAAACAGCTTTATTTGTCAACCAATGAGAGCAACACATATTCACAGCATACAGAAAAGACATCCCACAGCAGCAGCTGGGCAGAGGAGGTGAAGAACCCTCTGCTTAGCGAAGACTTTCCCTAGCAGAGCACTTGGCCAAGCCATTCAGGTGGTCTGTGGGAATGTGGCCTTGATCCTTTTCTCTCATGTTTCAGATCTCTTCTGGATCCTTCACCACACCACATGGTTGTGCTCATCTCCTCCTACTGCTTTCTGAAAGCCAAGACTCCTTTGGGCATCACTCTTCTTTTCTTCCCATCCTAGAATTAAAAATAGTGAAAGAGCAATTCAAAACTTTTATGATAGGATGCCATCTGAGTTCCTCACTGCCACCCAGCATGGACCCTCTTTCTCTGACCCGTCGTTACCAAGCAGCAAAGTGGTTAGACAAGGGGTTCCAAAACCCAACAGCACAATTGCAGATGCTATAGCACTGCACTCCTGCCACGGTGACCTTCAGCCAAGTGATTTCCTTTTTAGTGTTGTAATATCTTCTTTTGTGTAATAGTTGTAATTATTACACCCCACTCATATGATTGTTGTAGAGGTTATGTGAGAGGCTTTGTGTAGAGAACATAGAGAGAATAATGCCCATGACTTAGGATGTTCTGAATACAAATAGTTCTTAGCTCTGATTTCCTCTAAACCCACCACATGAATACTATTCCTGAAAAGACTGTGTTTTGTTTATCCTACACAATCCCAGTGTACACCTGCTTTCTCAGGTAATGATGACTAACATCATGTTCCAACCTCGTGGACGTCCACATTTGGAAATAGCATATGTGAGTATATTGATGATGCCTTTAGAATTGAAAAAAAAAACATATGTAGGTCTTTAAAACATGCTCCTAAGTAATTAGATACCTTTGCCTTCTAAAATTATCTTTCTTTGGCTTTCATAATTTGAAACATACTATCCATATCCACTCTAACTGCTATGGACAACCTTCACCTTTCTATGGTAACCGTAGACTTCCAAGAAAGTGATCTGCTCATACAGTAGACCAGGCATACAAATATTATACCACTTCAACAGTATTATGTGATTATTGTATCCACCAACACTAACAATGGACATCTGCACAACATTTGGGAAATATCCACAGCATGCCTCTACTTTTCTATAGACTCTTTGAGTAGTTGGACTTTATTTTCTTCTCCTAATCTTTGGTTTTTGTCTTTAAAGATGAAGTATTATTGCTTTGGGGATTAAAAAATGAGCTCCTTAATAAACAAAAATATTAAGGTACAAAACACTAAACTTCAGAGCTGAAAAAAAAACCCACGTGATTCAAGAATTGTACCTGTCTTCATAGAGACAAAATGCATGAAACCCTCCTTGAATCTTAACCCTATGGCACTTGCTTCTTGCATTATAAAAGAATACTTTGAAATTGTGGAGCAACAAAGTGTGTCATGTATAAAACCAAAACACAATTCTTTGTGTAGAAATTCTTTTTTTTAACAAGAAATGTATAGGTTGTGGTATATTAATTATTCACAGTAGTGGTAATTCCAGATGTTTGTTATATATGCATCCCATACAGTGCATTTTTAGGGGAATAGAATCTTTAATGCATCAACTTAGATCACTCACTTTTGTTTCTCTTAATTTTCTCAAGCAAAACAAGGCCAAGTTAACATGATTTACAACTGAGAAAACATGGGAGAAGAAAATCACATGACTGTTACTTAAATTCTTCTGTATTTGGTAACATTTTATGTAAGTCTGATTCACTTGTCATCTCCAACATGGAGATGACCACTGTGATAGGCTAGTCAGTGTCAAAAATGCATTCTATTCCATTACTCTTCTTGGAGGCCTTCAACATACATTAACACAGCAACAGTGAGTAGAATGTTAGACAGTCTGGTTCAAAGACTTGTCATCCTATGTGAACATAGTCCCAGAAGGCCCCTAAAGCTGCAAAATATTACCTTTTCAGCCATGCTTGTTTTTATATTATTCCAGCATTCTATTGAAGTCTTTGTTTTTTTTCACACAAACTCCTGTAGCTTTTGCTGATATTATTTGTTTATTTGAATGAATTTGAGTTTATACTTTTTCAATAGTAAACCTTTTGAAAACAACTCTATACTTATTTATAATAGCATAATATAATTGTATACAAAGTAACTTGACAGAAATCATGTGATTATATTTGAAAAAATATACTTCTCAGGGTATGTGAAATAAACTGACAGAGGTGTGATGAATTTTCAGCTCAAAGTCTGAAGTACTGAACATATTTCTGACAAAAATGATTAGCAATGCTGAACTTTTTGTACTTTTTTCTCTTTTCAAGATAATGTTTTTCTATATAGTTCTAGTCGGCCTGGAACCCAATTTGTAGACCATAGTAGCCTTAAGCTCACCCTGCCTCTTCCCCTCCAAGTTCAGGATTAAAGTCATATATTACCATTACTTGCCCTGCCCAACAACTTCCTGTACTTTCAAGTTATGCAATAAACCTATATTTATCAAACTTATCCAGGTAAGAGGTTGTGCATAAAGTTACAAAGAAACTGTTGTTGAATCCCAAGTTAAAAGTATGGAAATTCCATTGGGGGTGGGGAAGCACCAGTATGAGTTAAAATGCTGTGAGAGGAAAATTAAAGCTGATACTGTGAGAGTCATGCTGGTTAATGGGGTTCTAAAAAGGGTTAAGGTTAAGATTTGCCTTTTATGGCATGCGGAACACAGACTCTGGAGATGAGGCCTAGACAATGGACAATTAGCTTATTGTTCAGTTTTATTTTGTATGTAATGTCTGCATATAAGCCTTATTTCTGAAAAAAAGTTCTCACTGGTATATAAATCTGAGTCGATGCTGCTATTTTCTCTTAGTATTCTACTGCCATCCTGATCTTAATATTGCAGTTGAGAAGTCACATGACAGAAGATCAGAATTTCTTTTAATTTTGAGTTATTTTGAAGGAAACAAATCCAGAAAATTCAGAGGAAAAAGTCCCTGTGTTAATATAAGTAAACTTTGACAATTAAAACTCATTTCTGATTTTTAACTCTGAATGTTTTCACCAAGGCATGAAAGAATTCACAAGTTAAAAAATGAGAATAAAGAATTAAACTAAAAAATTATTCTTAGTTGGAAGTATTTCTGGTAATTGCAGGAATAATACTGAGTCTCTCTGAAGCAATTCACATACAGAAGAAAAATATTCACTTAGATAGGATACACAAAAAAGACAAACTCATAATAAAAACATAGAAGAGTGAGAACAAACTATAAAGAGGAATAAATGTAAAAACTTGGAGGCATAAAAGTTGCAAAACACTAATATTATGAAGTTGTTACACTAGAATATTCAAAGGCATCTCAGTATGTTTAAATAAATAGAAGAAATTTAAAATATTTTCATTGTAGATGGTTTTGAGTTAAAGATGTAATTAACACACTGAAATGGAAACAATACACCTACTTGGAATCCAAACAGGGAAGTGATATACATTCTGAACAAGAGTTAAGATACAAAGGAATATCATGTTGATCTACCATATAGCTAAACAAAACCAGAAATAAAGAGAAGTAAGCAAAGGGAAAGGGATAATATATAAAGATTGTAAAGACAGTCAACCACAGCCAAACTATCAAATCAGGAATACTTTTTTTTAGATTTTATGCTTAAAAAAATTCTAAAAGTCAAAGTTATACCAAGTAACATTAGCACTAACCGAAAAGCATCAAAGTAATTCTGATGATCTTTTTAAAAAGACTTTTAGATGTCATGTGACTTCTCAACTGCAATATTGAGAGCAAGAAGGCAAAGGAATACTGAGAGAATACGAAAATAGTAACCTTGACTCAGATTTATGTACCCAGTGAGAATATTTTCCAGAAATAAAGCTTATATGCAGACATTGCATACAAAATAAAACAGAGCAATTTGCTACCAAGAGACACTCATTAAAATCAATTCTATTTTTCCCATTGTGGTGAGAACACTTAATGTGAAATCTCCACTCTTAACAATTTTTAAGTGCTCATCAGAGCATTGTTAATTACAGGCACAGAGATGTGGACTAACTCACCTTATTCTTCTTGATAAAGAGGAGCTGAAACTTCATACCCACTGAATTTCCCCCACTACAAGCAACACACCACTCTATCTTCTATTTCTATACATTTGACCCTTTTATATAACTTATCTAGGTGAATCATTTTGTATTTGTTCTTCTGTAACTAGATTATTTCATTTCCTCAGAAAACAAAAAGCAGAGTTATCACATGGAATATATATTTATATGTATATGTGTATATATGTATGTATATCCTATACACACATTTATCTCCATATATATGTGTGTATATATATATATATATATATATATATATATATTCCAAAACAAGAAAATAAGGAGCCTAAAGACATGTCAGCACTTCTGTGTTCACTAGAGCATTATCCACAGTGTCCAAAAGTCTAAATAGATGATATTTGACATTTTTAAGAGACATAGTCTCAGCAATCTCCCTGTTCCTCTGGCTCTTACAATCTATTCATGAGGCCTCAACATGATAGCTGCCTAAACAGGAGCTGAACAAGGAGAGAAGCCATAGACATGGGTGAACACTCACAAAGCCTCAACCCCAAACAAAGATCTACAGGCAACTAAGAAATGTTGAGAGCAGGAAAAATAGTCTTCTCTAAAAAAGAACACACCAACTGGGTATCCAATACCAAGCAGTCATGCCTGGAATCATATAATACAAGTAACATTATATAGACTAAGTAGGCTGTATTTGTGTATTTAGGAACACACACCACCACCACCACCAACAATTAAAGAAAATGAGACCATGAACTTGAAAGAGAGCAGTGAGAGGGGCCATACAGAGGAGGATCTGGAGGGAGAGAAGGGGAGGAGGGAATGATGTAATTATATTATAATTTTGAAATATTAAAAATAATGTATTTAGGTAAAAGAACAACGCAGGGAGTGTCTGAGCTTCAAGAAGGAATGATGAGCAAGGAGAATGGTCAGGTGGTCAAATCTAAGCACACATTGACGAGGTAAACAACAATATCAGAACAGCAGTACACAGCAGTAGGTTCCAGACAGACAGGATCTCATTGCATTTCAAATGTGTCAATTGGAGAAGAGTGAGGTATCATTACATATTACTTTTGAGACTGGAAATCTTAAAAACTTTTTGGATTAGCATTGAGAAATAAATTGCAGAAAGATGGAAGCAAAGAAATGGGGTGAGAAAAACAAGAAAGGATTAATGAAAGAAAGAACTCACATCTGACAGGCCAAATTATCATATAATGATAAGGAAGAAATGCTTTATTTCAAAAGATGAATGGATTAAAACAAAACCTAGCTATACATTATTTTTTGGTATTGGGATATGTATGTAGATATATAGGAAAGTTGAAAAATAATAAAAGGTAGAAATAAAAATACTAACTAGTGGTAATAAAATATGTAAAGTTCCAGAGAGGAATAAGTAAACTATTACACAGATAGATACATATATTCAAATTATATAAGCCACTTTTTTAGAAAATTGAGAGGGAGTAGTTAAATCCTCAAATCATGTGAAGACTTTAAACATGACTTTCTCAGACACTGATAAAGTAAATAAAAAATTAAATATGGATTAAACAACATAATTCTAAATTGTCTTCAAGTCAATGCTGAAAAAGAGCAAGAGAGATATGGGGGAAGGTAGAGGGGGAGAATCAAATTTAATATAAATTAACTATCAGTTAGGTAATTCAGAACCACTTAAACTGCAGCTCTGTGGGTGCAGCACCCTCTTCTGGTCTCCCTGGATACTTGCACTCATGTTCATATGTCCACAAACATACACACACACACACACACACACACACACACACCCCTGTGAGTTAAAACAAAATAAATCTTTCTTCAAAAGAAATTAATGTTAAAAGAAATAGGTGAAGAAAATCCATTTAGCAAAATGTGAAAATATATGATACCTGAAGTACAAAGTATAGAAAACCATATGGCACTCTCGTTGGAGCACTCACACATACCTGCAGATACAAGTTAACTCAGTACTACCACTTTGGAATATAATTTCTCGTAGATGATGTCATTGAAGATAAACATAATCTAGTACTAATGCTAGGTGTTTATGGTACAGAGATGATGCACCATGGAACAGTTACAGAATCTTCAAAGCAGCACTCTCTATAACAAAAAAGTAGTTTATAAAAAGATGAAAACTCGATGAGCAACCTTTAAAGTAAAAATAGTCAAATTGTGGCAAAGTCCTCTAACGAAGGAAGGTTTACAGAGTAATTGAAGTTATTGTGCTATAGCTTCATGTAGGTAACATTGACACAACTTAAGACTATAATATTGAGCTGACACAGCAACTCACAGAATACTAAATATTGTATTACAAAAATATAAACAGGCACAGGAATCAAGAGTGTACTATTTTAAGCAAATAGTCACATGATGAGAGTACTAAGCAAAATAGGAAAATGTAAGCACAGCTTTAGGAAACGGGTTTTAAAATTTTCTTATTTTTAGCTTTGAAATTATAATTAAATTGCAACATTTCTCCCTTCCTTTTCCTCCTCTAAATCCTCCCATATACCCTTCCTCACTCTCCTTCAAATTCATGGGCTCCTTTTACACTAACTGTCATTGCATGCATAGAGGTATACAAACATGTATTCCTAAACAGAATCTGTTTATTATATATAATGCTACCTATATGTATGTTTTCAGGGCTGACCATTTGGCACTGGACAACCAATTGTTTCATTCTTCCCTGGAGAAGACCACCTCTCCTACTTTCAGATTTCTCCTGTTGCCTTCCATTTTTTGTTTTTGATTTTGTTTTTTCAAGACAAGGTTTCTCAGTAGCTTTGTGCCTTTCTTGGAACTCACTCTGTAGCCCAGGCTGGCCTTGAACTCACAGAGATTCACCTGGCTCTTCCTCCTGAGTGCTGGGATTAAAGGCATGCACCACCACCGCCTGGCTTTGCTTTCCATTATGTGCGAAGGGTTGACCTATCATGGGATCTCTATGAACATGGGAAACTTGTTTTACTCAGAGAGAGTGAGCAAAATGAAAAGAATGTGAATCAGACGCAAGCAAACAAGAGCATCAAAGGAAATGCAGCCCTTTTGTGTTCTTTAATGCTGTCAATAGGCTCTGCCATTAGAGATGCCTATGGATAAAATACGCTTCATACCTTGGAGATGTCATAAATATCTGTTTGTTTCTCATCATTATTTAATAAAAATTTAAATAAGCTTTTTTTTTTTTAAACAGAGCCTAAGAGGAATAAGATGTGACAATGGATAAAAGAAAGTTATACAAAACTGGAATGTTTTCAGGACATGCACTTTAGAGCAGAAGTTTCCTCTGGAAGAATCACGCATGTTACTTACAATCCTTTGGGTATTGCTTCATCCATCTGCTCCCTCCTGCTATTCTGTTCCCTCCATCTCTTCATGCAATCCCAGTTCCATTTGTCTGTCTTAGTTGGTTTTTCTGTTGCTGTGATAAAAAACACTATGACCAAAAACAACTTGGAAGAAAGGCTTTATTTGCTTATTGGTTACAGTCTATCACTGAGGCAAGCCGAGGATAGAACTCAAGATATTAGAGTAAAGCAGAAACCATGTAAGAATGCGGCTTACCAGCTTGCTCATTCTTGCTTGCTCAGCTAGCATTCTTACACAGCCCAGACCTACCTGCCTTCGTTGCTCCGTTCACGATGGACTGGGCTCTGCTACACTAATTAGAAATTAAGGAAATGCCTCATAGACATGATCACAGGCCAATCTGACAGAGGCAGTTCTTCAGTTGAAGCTGCCTCTTCCCAAGTGACTTTAGCTTTGTTGTCAGCTGAAGCTGACTGTGACATTGTCCTTGCTTCTTCAGATGAATGAAGTCATAACTGAATCAGAATTCACCTCTATCTTACCTTTCTCCTGCCAAGTCACTCTGTGTCAGAGGAAATTTTCCCTCCAGAAAAGCCTCTCACTATCAGTTCTTCCTCAAATTTTTGATGAAACTGTCCTTTCAATGGTATGTCTGTCTTGGTTTTCATCATAAAGGCAAATCCTTTAACCAAACTTGCAAAGCTGTACATCTGGTTCCAGTAATGGTCTCTTCCTTTTGAAGGTTCCACATCTTACTCTGCAATACAGGCACACTGGACTTCTGTCTCCTAACAATGCCAGTGATCTCTCCAATGGATCCACAGGGCTTGTGCAAATGCTGGTCAGTCTCTGTTGATTTATGTTTGTCAACAACTGGTTTTCATGCCTTTTATATATAGTTAATATTGGATATTTTTAAAAGAATGGGAAGAAGTAATTCAGGCAAACAGACGGAAAAGTTATCTCATACCACTAGAGGAAAGCATGCCAAGAAGAAAGTGGACATCAAGAGGAAAATTGAGAAGAGAGTTGAAAACACCTTCTGTTGTGAGGAAATAAAAGAAATAAGATATTGAAGAGTAGAGGAATTGTCATAAATCCAGGATTGACATACTCTGTTCTTATTCTGACATTTGTGTATCTTCCTGTCAATGGTTTCTGAAATACACTCTTCCCTGTGGTGGTATTGTGTTCCCCAAAATATTGTGTATGCTAATAAACTTATCTGGGGTCAGAGAACAGGACAGCCACAATATGAAACAGAGGTTAGGCAGTGGTAGCATATGCCTTTAATCCTAGCATTCCAGAGACAGAAATCCCTCTAGATCTCTGTGAGTTCAAGGCCACATTAGAAACAGCCAAGCATGGTGACACAGCCTTTAATCCCAGAAAGCACGCCTTCAATCCCAGGGAGTAGTGGTAGAAAGCAGAAAGGTATATAAGGTGTGAGGACCAGAAACTAGAGGCCTTTGGCCTGGAGAAGCCTTTGGCCTGGAGAAGCAATTGGCCTGGGTAAGCATTTGGCCTGGAGAAGCATTTGGCCTGGTTAAGCATTCAGGCTTTCAAGCAGCAGTTCAGCTGAGACCCATTCTGGATGAGGACTCAGAGGCCTCCAGTCTGAGGAAACAAGACCAGCCGAGAAGTTGGCCAGGTGAGGGTAGCTGTGGCTTATTCTGTCTCTCTGACCTTCCAGTGTTCACCCCAATACCTGGCTCAGGTTTGATTTTATTAATAAGAACTTTTAAGATTCATGCTACACTTCCCTATACTTTCCTAGTGAAATTTGCTTATCTCTCCCCTTTTGCATTCCCAGAATGTGGATCTCCTTCCTGTTCATTCCAAATCACAGGTCATATGAAGGGCAGAACTAAGAGTGGAATCCACCTAGCACAAGTTCTCTTTGTTCATCCCCTCCTCTAATGAGCTATAACCATTCTTGTCCATCAAACTCAGTTTAACAGTTAATTATTTGTGGTGATGTCTCAGTTACCCAGAGGCCAGACTTCTTCAATTATAAAGAGGGAACAAAGGATTTGAAAGCAAGTTTTAAAAATGATCATATGACTTAGAGAGCTTTGTTTGGAGTCATGCACTCACAGGTCAGGAGTCGATATCACTTGAGCTCACTCAGTGTGACTCTAAATGCACCAATGAACCTTCTGGTCTACTGAGAGCACATATGTGGACCATGAAGTTGTGCTCATCTTTCAAAAGTGCTGTCTGTCATAAAGACTAAAATTTGCTTTTGCTTTTGTTTTCATAGTCTGACTACCTGAGTTACTAAAAACCACACATGAATAAATATATGACTATCAAAAGCCTCCAATATCAGAATTTAGGCAGTTATGTACCCACAATGTTAATGTTATCAGAAGAGAAGATTTAGCCAAAAAAAAAAAAACAAAAAAAAATGTGATAACCCTAATTAGCTTATATCTGAATTGGGGAATGTAGTGGAAGTAATATAGCACAAACCCTTTGAATCTACCTGCAAAATGAGCCAGCTTGGTGGAGTATTGAACTATAAAGGAAAGATCTATGCAATATTGTAGAAATAAAAGCTACTAAGCTCTATGATCCTACTGTATCAAATTCTGACAGCTTGAGGTAAAAATTTCAATAGGTTTTGTTTGTGTGTATGTGTGTGTGTGTGTGTGTGTG
>CABHPR010144809.1:2804-31981 GCA_902168415.1 Peromyscus melanophrys | reverse complement strand
AGAAAGAAAGAAAGAAAGAAAGAAAGAAAGAAAGAAAGAAAGAAAGACAAGACAAGAAGCCATTTCCGTGGATGATGGGACAAACAGCTTGTTAACAGTTATTTCCTGGCAATACTGCTCCCTTATTCTCATCTTCATTTTTATGTGACCATAATGGATTCATTTTTACTGGAAGAAAAATTGAATCAAATCAAAGTTGTTTTCTCACCCCCTTTCCACCTTCCTCTTTCTAATATTATGGTTGACTGGAAAAATGAATAAATAAATTCCTAAGGGGCCAAACCAGAGGCTTTTGATGATCTAGAGGGAATCCAGATGTTCACCCCGCCCCCACCTTACATCAAGGCTTTCGTGGAATTTGTTGCAGGTCATATTACGTCTCCTAAAGAGAGTTTCTTCCTACAGTTTTACAGGTAATATTAAATTAAATTTCAACCTTTTGTTGTGAATAGCTTGTGAAAAGCCTGCCTCTCAGTGTTGGAGTTCCACATTTATTGGCAAGATTTTTGTAAATTGTCATAGACGTATGATCTCATGATGCCATTTAAGAAAGACTTAAGTCTGAGGCTATCGTTATTTGCTTTCCAATGCTATGATAAACATCAAGGTCAAAAGCAACTTAGAGAAGGAAAACTTTTACTGCAGCTTACCATTCCAGTTCCCATTTTCACATTCTATCATTGAGGGAAATCAGGGCATGAGCTCAAGCAGGAACCTGGCTCAGAAACCATCGAAGAAGATTGCTGATTGGTTCACTGGCTCATGCTCAGCTGACTTTCTTAGACACAGAATGGTGCTGCTGGTGGTGTGGACTGGGCCCTCCCAACATCCATCGTCAATCAAGACCATTACAGATGTGACCACAGGCCAGTCTGGTCTAGACAATTCTTTGTGTTCCCTCCTCCAAGATGGCTATAGGTTATGTCAAGTTGACAATAAAAATTAACCAGGACAAAGGCCATTTTGAAACATGTTTGTCTCAGACTAACTTCAAGGGCCCATGAATCTTCCTGGCTGCCCTTGCAGAAAGGTGGCACTGACGCAGCTACAAGCATAAAAACAATAGATAGTCAGGTCATTTGAGAAAATTTAAATATAAGAAAGTGATAATTTCAGTGTTTATCTTAGAAAATCATATCATAGACTCAAAATAGACCAATATAGCATCTTTTCAACTTTGAATCACTTATAATTATGTATGAGTTATAATTTTGACAATGAATAATGGCATTGGTAAAATTGCATCCAATAATTCACTGGAATCATGAACTGTTATCTCCAATAGTTCCACCTCATTGGGAAATAATTTCATGAATAGTTGATCTTACCTTGACGCTATAAAATAAATAAAAAGGGATATTAAAACAATTAAGTTCTTATACTGGGCTTTTGAGGATATGGCACTGAACATTTCAACTCGAATAAATAGAAAGGAATAAATATGCTCCAGTGAGTTCCAGAGATAAGAACAGAACACTCCTATTTGTAAGAGGACTCCAAACAGGGAAGTCAATATAACACATTGATTTAGTAACCTATTCAAGATATAAGTCATTCTGAAAACCATTTCATGGATGAATAAAATTCTGAAATTTGAGACAGGACTTCAGAAATTTTAGGAAATCAACTAGCAAAGAAAAACACAAGTAAAACCTCTGCTTTAAAAAAAAGAAACTCTGGCTTGTAAAATTAAATTAGTAATGTTATCAGGTTTTAAAAGAAAAGTCCTTTAGAAGACAGAAATGTTATAGAAAAAAATCTTTTGGTAAGATCAGTGCAAACTTGGTATGTTTGCCTTTGGAAGTTTAACATATAATATCCCACTTGCAGATAAAAAAAAAAAGACAAAAATTAAAAGAATGTGTAAACTAGCCAAGGTAAAACAGAATCTCGGCCCAAGTTTTTCTGAAAATATAGGTTTGTTAGAAGAATAAAGGTTTCAGTTGCTACATTCTGGCCCAGTCAACTGGGCAAACACATGCAGACGTCTGAATTTATGAAATATTAGTGCTGTTTCACCTAAGACAGAACTTCCTTCCCATATCTATTCCCACCCTCTGAGATGTGGGACTAAGATGCTATTTTCACATTCTTGGATAGGAGATTAATAGCCTTCCACTGTTATTCTTCATTTTTTATGGCTCTATTACAATGCTCCATCGAGAATATAATATTACATGTAAAACTGCGGAGGAAATCGCATCAAAGAATTAATGAAGAAAAATATGTAAGAGAAGAAAACCTCGTGAGCTACAGAATGTATTTCAAAGGCATGTTTCAAATACCTGTTATAATCAGAAATTATACAAGGAGGAGACTTGGTAGAAAGTGATTTTTGTTCCAGACGTGTCAATCATAGGAACTATCCTGTTCATAGGTTTGTTAATAATATAACCATGACTAGCTGCATTCTGGACCATGAGACCCTTCTCAGATGAGGTCCAGGATGGTCCATGATCCAAGTGCCTTCACTCTGAAATTGGAACAGGTTCATCACTTTATTTGGTATGACAACCCTTGCCCTAGTATGGAGAGTAGTAATTCTCCTTGCCAATCAGACCCACCTCATTTCTAAATGAATTTCACCTAAAGTTTGTAAAGAATCAAGTAGACAACAGTAAGAATGGGTAGACGGGTAGAGTGGAAAATGAAGAAAATAGCCGTGGAATGATAATGCCACTAACCAGAGCTGCCTGAGTCCAGAGAACTTTCCACATCTCATGTCAATGAAACTAGACTAAGATTCCTGTCATAATTTTCTCTCTTTTACCACCACACATTTCTTTTGTTACAATCAACCTCCATTCCAAGAACTAGCCTAAGAGTGTCCTAGGTCTTTTTAGTCAAAATAGTCTGAATCAAAGTGTCCACCAACAAGCCAAGCTTCACTAAGCATCACGGTTAGCCAGAGTGGTGTGCTATCCACCAGCAAAGAGTGTTTTGTTACATATGTGCTCTCTCACTGGAGAGACACAGAGTAATAAATAGCACAAGTACATTAACTGTCAATTACTTTACAATCATTAAATACCTAAGCCTGAAAGAATATATTAATGGTGCATTACTGACTGGGCTCCCGTTACGTACTTGAGTACAAATCCCAGCTGAACTAGCCTGTGGTAGTTGTGTAAATTTGGTCGTCACTTAACCAAGCAGTTTCTTATAATGTGGTCACCAGGCCAGCAACAATAGCCTCACAACTGTCATGCTCTAAGACTCCTTGTTCTAAGATTTCTAAGTCATAAGCCTTGGAGACTGGGACAATAATTTTATTCTAACACACCCTTTAAAGAGTACTGATGCAAACTCAAGGTGAGAATCAACCTAACTGAAGTCTTAAGATCCCTGTTAAATGGAGGTCAGAGAACTAAAAGTTGAAGATGTATAATAATAGGGTCCAAAAATTGCAGCAAACTTATTATTATTTATTATTACTGGATAGCAGAGGAGAGAGTTGTTTCTGAAGTGAGTGTAGGGAGTAGAGAGGATTGAGTGAACATGGAAGATCGAGAGGCCATTCCTGGAAGTGGTAACATGTATTGTGTTTCCAAGAATAGGTGAGGAGATGTTTTATCAGGAATTGGAATCACACACTTTTTGGAGAAAACTTGGAAATAGATTTGGGTTCACATTCATTATCACATCACCCATTTATGATCTCAGAAGACTTACTTAACTAGAATAAATTTACTAAAAATTGAGCTAGTTCTCCTAGAGAATTGTAGAGAGGATTAAATGAGATACTGTATATAACACCTATAATAGATTACCTGATGTTTACTAAATGTTATCTACTACTGTTACTATCAGTATTGTCTATCCATTCTAAATTCTGTTACCTTTTGTCCTCGTTTTCTGTTTGTTTTGTTTTTAAATAACTAAACCCTCCATCTGCACCAGATTCTTGCCCAAGGGTTGTCTACTCTTAGCATGCCTTCCAAGATTGAACAAGGAAAATGACATCCTTCTTCCCTGGTCTTGATCTCGGAATCCAATAGTTTCCTTCTTTCTTGCTTTAAAAATCCACCTCTCTACACAAAAATGTCCACAGAATCACTCTTCAGACATTGCCTGGCTTATCATAAAACACAGCATATGCATGTCATAGGTCGAATGACTAATTGCTGACATGAATGCATTTATAACTGCCAGGAGTTATAACAACTAACACAACATTCAAGAATGTATTCAGGTTGCATCAAACCACATCCATTCTCCAAAACACATCTCTACTTGTACCTGTGTCCAAAGGCAGGTGATGAAAGAGACCATCAGGGAGGCAGAATCATGGCGTTTCATTTCTTTTGTGATTTGGTGACAGGGACAAAAACAAACGAAGCCATCCAGATACATACTAACTATGACTGGTTGCATTATTAACTTTTTATGAATCTTTCCAGTGCTCTCTGCCTGCTTATGAAGTCCCCCAAAGTACTTGTGAGTTATCTGGAGAAGTAATCTCTCAGGCAATAGCAATGAATGGTTTAAGTTTTTAAAATTCCTACTGAAATTTCTAACTTCTAAATGTCAAACTAAGAAATGTATAGATTTTTTTAAAGCACACATTGAAAGGAAATGTTTGTATTCTACTGTGGCTGAGGATATTTCCCTTATAACAAAATATTTCAGGATTTTCTTAATAAGCAAGGCTGCTAGTATGTTAACATGTGTATATCATGTATTTATGTCTAACATAAAACACATTTGCATGAAGATGAGCATATAGAAGAATGGTTATATTGTTCTGAGGGAAATAAAAACATATACCTTTTTAAAAGATTAAATGGAATATGAAAAACTATAGGAAGAAATATTTGTTTTTTTTCTGAATGAACTGATTGTAGAGACATAAGCTCTTGTGCATAAATAGAAATACAGCTCCAGGGATTCTCAGTATCTCCCACAGGTAAGATGTAACTGAGGTGGCTTGTGCAACTGGCATCCTATGGGATTCCTGCCTGCACCACATCAGCATGGTCTCCAAGTTCTGAGTTCGGAGCCACACAGAAGAAGCAGGAGTAGGATTTAGAAATGGGTCTGCCCACTAGAAGTGCCACAGTGGCCCTGTGGATGTTGCTGAGACATTTTCTGATGCACTCTGTGTTATTAACATTGTGGCCAACTCTGTGGAAACAAGTAGGCACCTGGCCTCAGAATTCTGATCATGTGGTCAACCTGGTAGCCAGCAGAGCTTTCTGTCTCATGTGGTGGGCCATCAGTCTCTTGATGGGCTAGCAGACTTCACTCTGGTCCTTCAGTAATGACTGACAAAAGCTGGACCCACATGCTTACCTGCCTACAGTGTCCTCACAGTACGTGAGGCAGGAAGGTCAAGTGCAGTCCCACAGAGCATTGTGAGGCCTGAGGGAAAGGCCTCTGCCTAATGAGAGCTCCTGTTGTTTCTTTATAACTCCTCGTTGCCCTTTGTGAAAGCAAATGAGAAGCGCTCATCTTGCCAGCTTTCTTTTGTTTACCCTATTCCAGAAATGTTTTAAAATTTTCAGGTAAATTTGTATGTTGTTAAAAAAAACCTGCTTTGTATAGTAAGAGATGATTTTGGATTAACAGATGAGTCACACTGAATTTGACTGTTTCTCTGCCCTTTCTGTGGTGTATTTATTTATGTAGCACTGCATCTGAATGTTTCTCTACCCTTTTACTACGTCTTCATAACAAAGATCCACAAACTAGGTAACCAAGACTATTGGAAAACTAATATCTTGAAGTAGAAGCCAGGAGTATGAAGACGAGTTGGCTAAGTAAGTTCTTTCTATAAGCTCTGAAGGACAAGCTTGTCCTGCCTTTCTTCTATCTCCTGGTGGCTATAATCAGATACCTAATAATTCCTTGGTGCACAGACACATCCTTCTGAACCTGGCCTCTGTCTTCACATGGACATCCCTTCAGGCCTTCCTTCTGCAGCAGTATTTCAGGTCTTCTTTCCCTTTTTCTATTAGAGATGTTAGTCTTTGGACATAGGGTATACCTTCAATCCAGAATTACTTCATGTCTAGATCCCTAGTTACATCTATAGAAACTCTATTTGCAAAAAGAACACGCTTTACAGCTAACTATTGAGAATTAGATTTGGAAATACCTTTATGGGGCACCATTCAACTCATTACATTAATATTACTGAAATCTTGTAAGACTACTTTATAAAAATCAACGTTGTTACAATACTATTAATACATTTGTTAGACTAATCCATCTCAAATAGCTCCATTAATAAGAACTCATCTCTCTCCCTTTTGATGCTCTTACTTCCCCCTAGATGCCTCTCCTCTATCTTCCCACATTCATGCCCTTCTCCTCCTCATTACCCTCAATCATTCTAGTGTTGTTGCTGTTGGCTAGACTCACCATCTGCATAGGACTCTAAGTCACTTCTTGAATATTGTGTACAACTATTTAGTTAAGTATGGCACAAGACCCTAATTCAATGATGTGGATTGGTCACTTAAGTTCAGCCATACTGTGGGTATCAAAATGCTCAACCCCTTGGTCAGATGTTGGCTTAATTACTTTTTTTCAGACTATTTTCTTAGCAATACCCTAATCTCTGTCATGTCAGAATACTGTTTCTGTCTTGTCTTATCTTGCTTACTTTCCTATCCCCCAGTGACAAGCAGATGGCCTCATCTGAAATAAGAACTCATTGAATTCTGATTACTGAGTGCTGATAGTTGATATTCCAATGACAGTCAGCAGTTGCCAGTATTATTAAACTATCATCCTTTAAAACCAGAGCTTGAGTTTAATGTAACAGTTGTCCCCAGGACAATTATTAGAAGTAACTGTCAATGCAAAAAATTAGCCCTGACCTCAAAGGGAATAAGAAATCATTGATTCTGGAGTCAAATTTGAGTGACCATGGCCTGGGAAACATGGAGTTAAATTACCCCAGGTTCAGTGTTCCAATGTGGAAGCAATTTCAAGGAGTTCTTATAGTAACAGAATAAAGAAATTTATAATTCATGCATTTTAAAAACACATTGGTGAAAATATCAGAGAGGCAGGGTGAAGCAAGAAGGGGAATCTCTCCTATAGGCCTCAGGGCTATCTGATGATAGTCTTAGCTTTGGGGGTACTTGGAAGCTAGTACTCTGCTAAGTTTCCAAAATGTTTTTATCTGTTAAGCATAGAATGTTATATCTGATACAGAACTGAGCAAGGAATGGCCACTTAGGGAGCTAAAGCTAACCAAGACAAAGAATAATCAGCCTCTGCTGATCTATGAGACTGTTCACAAAAATGAAAATCATTTTTCAGTTGGTGTGGAATAAACACTGGGTAACAGAAGCACATATTAGAAATGTGGTTATTTGACTGGACATGCTCTGAGATGGTTGGGCTTTCAGAAAGAGGGGGAAATGTGACTTGCCTTTAGAAAGTGTTTGTTAAGTACATGAGTTAAGGATATAAGGCACCATATGTAAGGGAGCATAAAGAACATAGGAAGAGATAAGGGAGGACCAGATTGCCTGGAAGGAAACTAACCTTTGGCAAGAGTCTGAGTAAGACCACATCTCTCTAAGCATTACTCTAACAGGCAGAACATTGCCTGTGCTTTCAGCTACAACATACTGTGGAACTCTGATCCTCAGTCAGTAGTAGTCATGGGCAGGGGCTTACCTGCTCCTGACCCCTCAACAGGTAACAGCTTCAGCCTCTCAGCATTGGGAACCATCGTGCTTTTCATCTCTGTTCATTTTGTCAGTCACCATTTACTAGGGGACAGAATTTCAAGGCCATCCTCTGTCCGCCAGATTTTATTTCCAATATAGCTTTGCCTGCTACTTCTCATTTTGTCTGTGGATGTCCCCTTCCCATTCTTGTTTAGTTAAAATTTGGCTATTCTTGGTGACATGGCCATGCCTTTGTCCTCCATAAAAGATGGACATTTTATTTTCCACACTCTTCGTATCACTGGGCCTGGAGATTTTGTGACCGTTTTTCATTATTTTCCCTGATACTTCTGGACTGCTCTTTCTCCCTCATCCACGAATCCATTATCACTAAACTATCTGCTATAAGGCTAAGTACAGTCATCTAATGTTCTTTCCCAGTAGGTGTATCATCTTCATTCTTTGAAGATATCAGCTCCTACATTAATGTCTGTCGGCTCCTGTAATGTCAAGCTCAAATCTCAGTGGCTTCATAAACCAGTGCATAGTTTTACTCAGAGTTTATTTGGGGAGTTAGAGAAGGGGTGGGCTGGGCTCCATGTGGTTATTCAGAGATTGGGTGGATGAGGGTTCTGAAGTCTTTGCCATGTGACTTCCAAGATTATCCTGAATAATTGCTACTGGAAGATGGAGAGTATACTATGAGGGATATTATTTCCTGAGATAGGAGAGGGAGACTGAGAAAGGGATGAGGATACCTTGAAGGAAGGGGATTAGTTAGGTAGTCAATAGTTGTCCTAGTTGTTATTTGTTGGATTGACCCTAGAAGACAGAATCAATATCCAGTCTATTGACTGCTTGAATATCAGCGCACTGTTCGCCAGCTCTAAACATAGCTTCTGAAATATACATATGAGAGGCATGAGGACACTGCCCTTTCAGCCACATCTAACACACACACATACACACCACACCACGTGGTGAAGCAGAGACAAGAGACAAGATTATCATAATTTAGATTTCCTTTACGGGAATAGAAATCATAGCAGAGCTCGGAGGCCCCACACAGAGACTCACTGAAACTCTCTGGTGTGAATTGAGTTACTTGCCTAGACTTGATTGTGTTCTCTAGGAGGGATTCTTTGCCTATAATATTTATGACTCTACTTCCTGGGAGGTTTGTCTTCCTCTCTTACCTTTCAAAGCCATCACTGGGTCCTTCTTGTTGGGGGTATGACTCCCAGGGTTGTGTAAGCTTCACTCTGTGCTCCATTCTGGAATAAATGTGAGGCTCAAAGGATTATGGCCCAATATTTAAAATCATCTTTTGGTTGAGATTTGTCATTTATTTAACAATATGCATCACATGAAAAGCTAGTAGGTTGTGGATTGACTTGCTTTCATGAACCCATAAACACACAGTTTTTTCCCTGAACATAATCTTGAAGCTTCATGACATGGCCCTTTTGCATACAGACTCTCTCAACAGGATGGTACCTCAGAGGAAGTCATCAGACTTAGACAGAAGCCACGCCTGGAGTCTGATCATTGCCAGAAAGAAGTGTTGCTTAGCCTTCAAGGCCTTTTCATTCTTTCTCCCCATGTTTAGAGTTGGTTGGTAACAAGGGACTTTCCAAGCATTTTGTAAGCCTCATATTTATTCCTTCTCTTGGTTGCCTTTTATTATGCCTTCTAAGTAGTCCATTCTTCCCTGACTCTAAGATGTTTTTCTGAAATATTTTCTAAGTGCATCCAAAAAAAGTCAACATGGACTTTAACATGTAACATTTTCTAAAGCTTCCCCTCATAGAGCCAATGTCTCAGGGGCAGCTGCTCTGCCTTGCAGGCAACAGCAGATGTCATTCTCCACAGAGTGAGGTGAGTACAGAACAAATGCCTCCGGCATCCATTACCATGTGCCCACTCAGCCAACCAACAAGGTGTAGTCTCAGCTGAACTCTATGGCTGCTTTCCTGCCTGGTTCACAGAACTCTGACCACTCTGCCCTGTGCTCAAGAAATGCTCTTATTTTTGTGTCTTCTCTGCTCTTACCCCTTTGGGTTTGGGAAATACTCTACTCAAGCTAACCACATTCTAGACCTCAGCTGCAATTGTTTACTCTAAAGTCTACCTTGATGTGAGGACTTGAGTGGTTGTCCCATGATCGACACACACAGTAATCTTTTATTGCTCATTTAATCAGAAAGTTAAATCACACAGAAACACATTAACTGTGCTTCGCAATTTCCAAGGGTACCTCATAAATCCCTTGTGAGTCAACAACGTAAGTGAAAAAAAAATTAATATATCTATCCATCTTGCCAAATACTATGCAATATAGTATGGTTGATTCTTGTGATCCAGTGGCTGAATGGAGACTGGGGTCCCTTGTGGTCATTATGGGGTTCAGATTTAAGGTGGCTCTGCCATCTTCATCACATACCTCCCGACACTGAGGCACTGTCTCTGCTGTGTGTACTAATTTCCCATTATCATGAAGTTGACAGTTCAGGTTGAGCTGTTGTAACTTGGTGACCATGTGAACACACGCATTGTTTTACTTCTCTTCCTGGCCCTCTACTAGCCCTCCATTCGATTAGTCTACATTTAGCTCTCCACCTTCTCTGCAACTTTCTTCACACACACACACACACACACACACACACACACACACACACACACACACACACACACCAGTTGATTTTTGGTTCCATGGTTTCATTTTGTAAGCACATACATTCTCCCTGTGTCTTTCACAAAATGTGAGTACTCCTATAAGCAAAAAATCATTTTCTAACTCAGAGGGGCAATCTGTCCTCTCCCAGCATAGTGCTCCTCATGTTTAAAATCTACATACCTTTTTTACTTATTGGCTGTATGGGTTTCTTCAACTAATTATTGCTGGATACTAGGGGCTGGGATGTCTGGTATTTCATTCATGCTAAAAAAACACTGCAGTTAAAAAAAAAAAAAAACCTGTGCACATGTCAGTGGATCAGTAAGACAGATTCTTGGAAATGGAGCTTCTGAGTCAAATTCTTTTGAGACAAACATACCTGACTTTAGTTAGACCTGCCAAATTTCCCTCAACTGGGCTATTCTCATTTTGTTTTCTACATGCAATGTAACTTCCAGAGTTTTGCGAGGTGGTAAGTAAAAAATGACAACTGTGTAGCTGTACATTTTATTTTTCTCATTATGAATGGGAATTGAAAATCTTGTTGATTGGCCATTTTTTGTGAACTTCCTGTTCATAGCTTTTCTTCATGGTTCTGTCACATTTGGAGGACTTTTCTTGATTTATAGGAAACACCTCTTTACATATTAGGAAAATTTGCCTCTCTATATAATAAGCATTGCAAAAATTTCCTAGTTGCTTTGTATTTTTTATTGCTTATTCTCCCCTTTTCTCTCTCCATATATAATCTCATGTGCCTTGTCAGTTCTTCCTTAATTGATTTTAAATTTCACATCATATTTAGAAAGGACCTCTCTGTTTAAAAATAATGACTAAACCCACCCATGTTTCCTATGATTTTTGCCTGGGTTTCTTATAATGTTCATTCATTAGTTCTAGAGTTTTTCTTGGAAGGTTTCTTTCTCCAAATGACTATCCAGTTGCCCCAGCTAATTGTTAAGAAATGCATCTGTAGTCTATTGATATGAAAAGCCCAATTGATCACATTAGCCTCTATGTATATTTGAGTCTATTTCTGGAATTTCTATTCTTTCCACTGAACTACTTTACTATTTATACTCAGTTCAAACTGCTTGGATCACCAATATGTTTAGTAGATCTTACAGCTGGCCAGACTGGTTCCCTATATTACTCTTTTTCAGAGTTTTCCTGGATATTGTCATTTTTTATATAAACTTTGGAATAAGACTTTTAAGTTTTGAAAATAAATTCTTTTAGTATTTGTGTTTAATTTGGAGTGAATTTTTTGTTATAATGTATCTGGACTAAGATAGTATTCTCAGCTCAGTTCTTGAACTTTGTAAGTGCCCAAAACAAACTCTTCCAGTTCCAGCCCCGAGAGAGTAATGATAGGAAGCTGATGCTTACCAAGGTGGTGTGCATGGTGGTGTCTGGGACTCCAGTGTTTATGGACTTCAAAGCTTTTTGCACTGCCTGTGGTGGTCACTTGCAGGTAAAGAGTTCATTTTGTAAGGTGACTTTGTCTACATTTCCCCTCAACTCCCAATATTTTCCCAAGTTTCATACTTTTAAAATTAAAACCATGTTTTCTTCTAAAATGTTTGAAGGTGCCGCAGGGAAGAACCATTGGTTTGGAGATCGGTATACAACTGCATAGTTTCTGGCTCAAGTAACTTTTAGTTTACCTAGAATTTTAACAATGATCTTGAGGTTTTGTACATTCCCAGTCTTTCAGGTTTTTGACTCAATTGCTTCAGTGACTGATTTGAGTATTTTCTTGAGACCTAGCCCTGTGAGTATTGATATTGGTTTATACTTGTCAGTGTATGAACAAGCCTGTCCTGAAATTGGAATTATTTTTCTGTAGAGTGATTACTTGAAAATATATAGAAAGCTGATGTGTAGAAATAATGTAATCAAAAGAAGAATAAGACAGTCAGTTGATCTAGGTGAAGGAAAATCTTCCTTAGTAAGTTTACTATGTTTTTTTTTTTTTTTGACAATTAACTACAGTGTTAAACAGGTATTCTTAATATACCTTGTACTTAATGTAGGTCAACTAGAGTTTATTTAAGCAAGTCTAATCTATGTATTTCCCACATCTGTGGTAGTCTATTTAGTTACTGTGAATAGTATTTTCCTAAATGAGGGAAAAAATAAATTCAAAAGCTGATATGTTTATGCTTGTGTTTAAAAGGCTTAGAAAGTTTTCAACATGTGATTAAGCATGGTTTGATTTCATACCACTATTTCTAGTTCACTTATTCAGCACCTCTGTTGAGGGCCTCATCTGTGTCAGAGACCATGCTTTGCTGAGCCCAGCACTACAGATAAAAGATGACGATAATCTAATACTCACTACTGACAAGCTGGAAAATTGAGTAGGGAACTGGGCATCTAAGAAAGAGTGACAAAGCAAATGGAAGGAGACATCTTGAACACTGTTGTCCTGGTAGCCACTTATTTAGTTTCTATTACAAATGCCTGAGCCAAACAATCTCCGCAGGATTTATTTGGCTCATGGTTTCCAGAGGTTTCTCTCCTTGATCATATGATCATTGCGGGGCAGGGTCATTGAGGCAGAACATCATGGCAGAGGGCAACGCAGACGGCAGTTGCTTCCCTCATGGAAACTAAGAAGCAGAGGTGAGTCACAGGAATGGGGCAGGGACATTTATACTTTTCAAAGGCCCTTCTCTAGTGATGTACTTTCTTGAACTAGGTGCCACCTTGCATCATTCTACAATAAGTGATAGGCTACTCGAGTTTTAAACCAACAATTGCTGTAGATATCAATTGCTCTGTATGCTGTGAATGTGTTGCTCTGATTTGGTTGATAAATAAAATGCTGATTGGCCAGTAGCCAGGCAGGAAGTATAGGTGGAACAAATAGAACAGAGAGTTCTAGGAACAGGAAGGCTGAGTCAGGAGATGCTGCCAGTCGCTGCCACCTTGAGAAGTAAAATGTAAAGTACCAGTAAGCCACGAGCCACACAGCAAGTATAGATTCATAGAAATTTGTTAATTTAAGAAAAAGAACTAGATAGCAAGAAGCCACGGCCATATAGTTTATAAGTAATATAAGTCTCTGTGTTTTTACTTGAGTACGAGTGGCTGTGGTCCCCTGGAGGGACTGGAGAAATATCCAGCTACAAACAATGGATCAAAGCACTGTAGCTGAGCTTTCTTTGGACCACCAGCTCCCAAATAATGACACAGAAACTTATTGTTAAGTATGAAAGCTTGAACTTAGCTTAGGCTTGTTCCCAACTAGCTCTTAAAACTTAAATTATATTGATTATTATCAATATTATTTATATTGATCTATGTTCTGTCATGTGGCTTGTTACCTCCCTCCATACTATATATTCCCATGTCTGGCTGGCAAATTCCCTGCATCTCAGATTCTTCCTGAGTTCCTCTATCCCCACAGAAGACCCGCCTATCCTCTCCTGCCTAGTTATTGGTCATTCAGCTCTTTATTAACCCATTCACAATGACATATTTTCATACATTGTGATCAAATATCCTGCAACAAACCACTGTTTAGGTTAACACTCAAAAGGGTCCATTATCTCTGAAAGTTCTCTCACAGATACATCCAGAAATGTGTTTTGGTAATCTCCTAGGGTCTCTCAATATAAGCAAACTGATAACTTGATTAAGTATCACCCCCATTAATAGTTGTAACAACCCAATAAACATCAGTACTGTTATAACCTCCATATACACTTAAGGATGGGGATATGACTGGAAAGTCAGAAGGTGTATTCAAAGCACTAGGAAAGCACAACACATACTTGGAGAAAATAATTTGTATGGTAATGAGATTAGTCTTTGTGGGAAAAAAATATTCTCCAGAGACATCCTATAGAGTGTGCACCGCATACTATAATAGAGAGAAGGCAGTCAGCAAAACATGAGTGCAGAGTACCAGCTAAATAGTATGTATCAGTAGATGATTATTAAATCAAAAGTAAATAAGTCATTTCTTTATTTCTCAGATACTTGGTAGGATAAATTGATTAGTGGAGATTTTAACTATAAAGGCAAGATATGTATAGCAGGAAGATAGTTTACATGTGTAAATTACTGTTTAAAAATTATCATTTATAATTCTACAAATATTTCATTATTTTTATTTTATTTTATTTATTCATAGAAAGATATTTATAAGCTTTTTAAATTTTGAGTTCCTTTTACCAGTTGAAATTTTTTTTGTTATCAGTCTGGTTGCCCACCACAGTATTTCCTTTTTGGTTAAATACTTCTCACTCTATGTAGTTATTTAATTATTATTCCATTGTAATTTTTTTGTCCTTTGTAAATTTCATGCAATATAATTTGATCATGTTGATCCTCTTTCCCCACCTCTTCCTAGATCCATCCCACTGTCCCCGCCCTCCAAACTGTGCATCTTCTTTTCTGAACCCATCAAGTCCAATGTGTGGTGCCATGTATTCTTGGATATGTGGCCTCCCATTTGCATGGTAAATCTACCAAAGGCTCTTTATAAAAAGCTAACTCCCTCCTCTCAGCAGCCAACAATTGCCAATAGCTCCTGAGGTAGGGGTGAGACTTCATTCCTATTTACCCCCTCCATGGTGGGATTTGGTTTGGCTCGAGCTTGAACTTGCACAGATCTTGTGCGTGCAGTCAACACTTCTGTGAGTTCCTATGTGCAGCTCCTCTGTTGTGTCAGGAAGACACTGTTTCCTCATAACCATCCACAGCCTTTCTTCTTATATTCTTTCCGCCTCTTCTCCGATGATCCCTGAGCCTTGGGAGGAGGGAGTATGATATTAGATGTCCCATTTAGAGCTGAGCATTCTTCAGTTTCTTATTCTCTGTAGTTTGGCCACTTATGGGTCTATTTGTTACCCATCATCTCTGCAGAAAGAAGCTTCTCTGATGAAAGTTTAGAGGTGCAGTAATCTATGAATGGGACAATAAGTCATTAGAAGACAGTTTAATATTATGCCATTTATCAGAATAACACTGTTAGGTTCTCCTCTAGGGCCTATGACTTGTCTATCCATAGGTTCCTGGCTGGATAACAGTGCCAGGTATGGAGTTCAGCTTGTGGAGCATTTTTTAAATCAAATCAGAACCTGGTGAGTTACTCCCATGATTGCACTCAAAAAGTGATTGGTTACTTGTAGCTGAAGTTTTCCTGTGTCCCACCTAGTATGCAGCTGCTCAGACCCAAGTAAACACACAGAGGCTTATATTAATTATAACTGCTTGGCCATTAGCTCAGGCTAACTATTAACTAGCTCTTACACTTAAACTCAGTCCATTTCTGTTAATCTATATGTTGCCACATGTTCTGTGGCTTTACCTGTGTGCCATTACATGCTGTTCTCTGGACAGTGGGCTGGCATCTCCTGTCTCAGCCTTCCTCTCCCAAAATTCTCCTTCTCTGCTTATCCCACCTATACTTCCTGCCTGGCTACTGACCAACCAGCATTTTATTTATTAACCAGTCAGAGCAACACATTCACAGCATACAGATATCCACAGCACTTCAGAGAGGAGAATTCTGGATATAGGAAGGCTGAGTCAGAAGTCGCCAGCCAGACACAGAGGAAGCAAGACGTAAGACAGAACTGAGAAAAGGTGCCAAGCCACATGGCTAAACATAAATAAGAATTGTGGGTTAATTTAATTGTAAGAGCTAGTCAATAGTTAGCCCGAGCTAATGGCCAAGCAGTTTTAATTAATATAAGCCTCTGTGTGTTTACTTGGGTCCAAGCAGCCACAGGGCCACGGGAGCTGAGCAGGATCAGGAAAACTTCAGCTACGGTTACTCCCATGATTGCCCTGATGGGCATGTGTTGTCAGGCCAGGCACTACTTTAGCTCACTGAGTTCATAGTTGGGTATCACTGTGAAGCTTCCCACTCATTACCACTGTGATTTCCCCATGTGCTATGCCCATGTGGTGTCTTCAGCAGTTGGGTCTTAGCATTGGGATCTGGAGGGTATCCAAGAATATTGTCAGTAACTTCCAGTGCTGAAAGGTCTATAGGACCTCACTGGCCAACAACTCAAAAAGGGGTAACCCATTCCTGGCAGTAGGTTTTTTTATTTGTTAGCCTATGGTCCCTAATAGAGGCACTGTCATTTCATAATGACACTTTTCCACTTTAACCTTTTATACCACTTTTCTACTTTAACCTTTTATACCACAGCATACTGTCTCCCTTCCCTTGAGCTTCTTTTCATCGAGCTGTTAAAAATGTCCTTAAAGATGATCTCAGGGCAGGAAGATCAGTGTTGTATTTTCCATACATGTACTATCTAGATGAACAAATACTGTATGTAATATGAAAACAGAAGTGGGACTATTGAGTTGGGGAGAGAAATGGCAAGGAGGAGGAGTGCCAAGAGAGGGTGACAGACTGGTGACTATGGCCAGTGTATAATGATAACTAGGAAAACATCATAATGAAGTCTGTTATACTGTTACACTGAAATTAATTTTTAAGGGAAAGAGGGGCCTGCCTGGTCAGGGTAAGTCCAAGACAGTTGAAGCAAGCAGGACTTGGAGAAGACTTCGCCTAGTCTCTTCTGCCTCTCTGGCACGAGAAGTCCAAGTACAAACCTTTTTCACCACTGTAGATCTGGTATTACTTTGTACATCCTTTGTTCCTATACCCACCAGTCTTAGAGCCCTGGAAGTCAGATCTCTCTTCCTACTGTGCTCTTCATACAAAGGTCTTCTCCTGGATCCTTCAGCTAAGGTGGGGAATGTTGTTTGGGGGTGAGAAAGAGTCACTGAGAACCTGGGCTCTGCTCTTTATGAGAGTTGTGTTACTTTTGTTGTGCAGCAGTTACTACACATTGGCATCTAGCTAGACTGTATTCCTCCTCTTCTAATTTTTAGCCATGTCACAGGTTCTCACCTATAGGAACTGTAAAGGAAATGTGAGTCTTCTAAGAGGTGGTACACTCTTTCTTGCCTTCTTTGCCTCTTGGCAGACTGAGTATATATTATCATAAAGTCCCAACAGAGATCAAAAACTTAAGAGTAAGGGGGAATTTGGTTTTGAGTTATCTTCTGATTAGCTTCCTGACCTCAGAGCTATTAGCCTTGGCCTTGTAGGAGAAGGGCACCTATCTGAGCAACACAGACATTCTCTAAAATGACATTCTGATTAAGACTTTAAGCAGACAAGCAATTTACCACATTGGTCTATGGCAGTCATTCTTACCCTTCCTAATGCTGTGACCCTTTAATTCAGCTCCTCATGTTGTGGTGACCCCCAACATATAATTATGTTTGTTGCTACTTCATAACTATAATTTTGCTACTGTTATGAATCATAATGTGAATATGTGTGGTTTCCGATGATCTTTGGCCATCCCAGTGAAAGTGTCATTTAGTCCTCAAAGTAGTCACCACCCATAGGTTGAGAACCACTGGTCTACACAGTCTAATTAAAATTTTAAGACTGTGTTTACTTATCTGTGAAGAAATTAAAATTTCATTGAGGATATTCTTAAGACTCTTGAAGAAGGGGCATGCCCTGAAATCAATCAAGTTTACCCCTCAAAAACACCCTTTGTGAAATTTCTGGATAACACAACCAAACAGCAGACCACAGTCAAATAACTTTAAATAATAATAAATAGAAAAGAACTCTTTTTCAATGTATGTGTTGTTGTATTCTCCAGCCTATGGTGTCTTCTCTGTGACATTTATTAACTCAGCATTACTTATTAAATATAAGGTGCTAATTTAGAAATTTTGATTGCTTAAAATCCGTGAAGTTACTCTAATACAATTGAAAATGTCTTTCACCACTGTGGCAGTCCATATGACTGTGTTGCTCATGCCTACCATGTTAGGTCACACATTTCTTCTGCATATGTGTACTTCAGACTCTTTCTAGACTTTCTGTTTGTCTTCAATGGAAATGATTTCTCCGGGTAGCATAAAACTTCAGTTCACTAAATTAATTGAAAACTTTACAGTAGTTTTCTTAGTGTGAAACAGATATGATTGAACATTCAGAAAGGATCTTCTGGGTTTAGCCAGGAGAGATCTTAGAATAATGCATTCCAGATGAAAGCACAAGATTAGAGAGTTCAAGTCCCCCAAAACTAGTTCTTCTCAGCTCCTTTAGTTTGTCTTTTGCCAACTTTATCTCTCCACTGTGCAACTGGTGAATTCCTTGAAAATTCCAGAATTTCTGATACTTTCTTTACTCTTCTAAAATCCTCAAAATTGAAAATATTTACCATTGCTGATTTTCCCCCTTACCAAAACTGCATATATACTTCTTGAATTCCTATCCTTTAAAAGTGTGATTGTCAAAACCCTGGGTTAGTATCCTCCAGCTCATCTCGTTCTGTTATCATTTCTGAACTTTATGATTATTTCTATTTAACCAATTAAATTAAGCCTTTTTCAGTTTGGAAGATTATTTATCAGTTACAGTTTAGAGCCCAAGAACTAAATAATGTACTCCCCCCCCCCAAAAAAAAGGTTTTTAGATAATAGAATCTTAGCATGTTGGGACTTGAGACGTCTTAGGGGGTAAAGGAGCATGCTGGGTTAACATGGCAACCTGAGTTCTATCAATCTACTGCTACTACTAAAAATCAGAAAATGAATTGTCGTGCTATAATTCTCAGTACATTTTGCCTTTTGTGATTTCATTGGACCAAAAATTCTATAGCACAGATGTGGAAGAGATGTTTAAATGTTTTACTTCCAGGGTCACCTAGATTGTAACATGTTTCCATTGTCTTGGCAGCAGATAATTGAATATAGATAGGTAGTTTATCTATATGGACTATTCCACTAGTGCACAATTGCCAAGAGCCATTTATAACCAACACAACGTTGGAAAACTTTGTGCTTTCACAATGGCAGCTGGTCTTAGAAAAGTAGACGAAATCAAGCAAATGTACAAGGCACTTAAATGAATGCAAGGTCTGCTATTCTCCCTAGAAGGAGTTCACAGACACTGGCTTTGGAGAGTGGGGGAGCCATTGGCTTTGGTGCCCTTCATCCAGAAGATGTGGTCTTGGCTGCAGCTGTGGCATTGAAGAAGAACAGACCATCAGACACTGCAGCTGTTGTCTCAGCAAAAACTGAACCGTAAACAATCTAACACTAGCTCTTTGTTGGATGAAGAAAGGCATTTCCATGGGCATTATTCTGAATTATTTTTCTCCAAATCCTACTGTGAATTATTTGTTTTTCAGAAAGCAATTCTCCACAAATCTATTATAATATAATGCCTATAATTATAGTTCCAGTGGTTGATTTTTTTCTTTTACTGTTTTAAAAGGATTTTTGCTTCATTAAACCACAACAACCTGGTGTTTCCTCAAGAAGGTTCTGTCTCTGTCTCTGTCACTGTGTGTAGCGTGTAGCGTGTGTGTGTGTGTGTGGGGGGGGTAGTGTTGGGAACATGGTACAGTATTCCGATTCAAAGAAGACTATCTACCCTACAATGATTTGAATGTTTCCACCAAAACACACCTTTAAATTTAATCCCTGTTTTCAGTTGTTAACAAGCAGCACCAGGTTAGCTAAGGAGGGTTAGATGAGATCATGAGTTATTTGTAAGGAGGAAAGGAGGCAAGATCCAATAAGCTCTTCCATACCCTATACTATCTCTGAACTCCTAAGAACAGGCCACCAGATGGCTCTGACTACAGGCATACCACACACCACATCAAGGTGTAAACTTATATTGTTTTAAAAAGTATTTTCTCATTTGTAGTATGTAATGATTATAAAGAAAATGGACTAAAGTATATATTTTCTTCTATAAGATTGCTTCTAAGCAAAGAGCATGGAGAAGGTAGCTAGGTGATAGTGTTCTGTAGGTCATTCACTGATCATTGCTTTCTCTGCCCAATTTTCAAGGGCATATATCCTGGAGCTGATGTCTGTGGGTCAGTAGAAGACTCAACCAAGTCGGTGTAGAATTGAAAACCCAGAGTGAGGCAAATATCCATGGACATTAGCCATTGTTAATTTTCAGTAGCAAAATTAACTTAATTTGTTTTTATAAGAGAAAGCTTTTTTCCGTATTTACATGAAAGTAAATAATCCCCATTTAAGTAACCGTCAAGCTAGACACCATAAAGACTATCATTCGGCTAAGTGTTAGCTTACAAAATGAATTCCTCTGCATTTGTTTGTAGAAGTTTAGCTTACAGGGATATGGAGCTGTAGACTTCTCTGGGGTTTAGAAAGACAGAACTAAAAATAAGGACGTTGGAATCAGAGAAAAAAAATCACTCAGAAATTTTCCCCAACATGTTTCTCCTTTGTATCATCTGTGGGTGACTTTCTACTTATTCCCTAACCAAGGATTGATACTCATTCAATTCTTTCCCATTTGATACATTCATTTAATGTGATGTGTTGTCATATGTGTCCATAGAAAAGCCTTCAACTTGACACAGAGAAAAACACAATCCATCCACATTCGGGTCAGCAATGTGTCTTCTTGATCTGCTCTAAAGAAAACAACCAGTCAAAAGTGATTTATTTTCATAATTTTTGCTTCAAACCCAGCTGTTACTCATTAGTGCTTGAACTGGCTGGATCAGAGCACATTTACAGACAGTAATAATTAAAAAATAATAATTAGCCCTTCCTTCCCTGTAATTTTTTTAAGTAACTGATTTAAGCAGCAGTTATGTAACTGTTGATTTTTCATCATTCCACACCCAACACTGAATTTTTGAATGTGTAAGAAGATTTACACATTACACATTTACACTTGCCACCAAGTCCATGTCAATAATATAGATGTTAGCTTTATCCCCAAAAATGTGTCATAATGAAGAGAGTTAGCTTTGTGTACATGAAAGGTTCTAGCTAAGATAATATGCTGGAGACAGGGAGCTTTCTAGAATATTATGGTCCTTTATATACAAAAATCAAGTGAATTTTCTCATTGTCATAAAGCATTGGTTCTAATCGAATCAAAATGCAAACTTTTTATGGATACCAGTCATTTGATTTTTGTATAATTAAGGAAAATAAGTTTTGAGACATTTACCAAGAAAGACTGAATGATGAAAAAATTTAAATTATATCATATACTGCTGAAAAAATATAATTAGAGGATTCAGTGATGGAAGATCAATAGCAGAAACTGTCTCTTGTATCAGGTATAGCTGATGAGTTCTATCCACCCTGCTGTTTCTCAAGATGATGCTGTTTAAAAATAGTGTGGTGAATGCTGGTTTCTACAGCAATACAGAAAAGTCTATTGTAAGTCCTGGAGTTAAGACACTAAGAGGACAATCCTGATGGGTTAACTAAGAGAGGAGCTGGGAGCAGCTCCTCCCCCATATGTTAATTATCCTGTATATAAGATGGTTCTGGGAATCAGTGGCAGAGTGGCAAAAAGGAGTACGATGACTATAATTCTCAGTTGGGATGAGGCATAGGCATTGTATAAACAAACACCAATATTTTTCCATGTGGAGATTAGTTGTACGGTCAAGGGCTGGAATTTACAGGAAAGAGCTTTAGAGTAGTATGGAAGCTTGAACCACACTCCCAAAATGACATGGGCATACCTAAGAACTGGCAGGTGTAATCCTCCATCTCTTCCCTTAAGTACAGCTCACCTTCTAGATACAGGATGGGAAACTGGGCATTAGTGACCAGCAAATTGTATGCCACATCTAGAAGATTCCACACAAACATATCCTTTGCAACTAATTAAAATCTCGAGACACTGAAAGAGGGTTTCTCTACAGCACTTGGACTTGAATTGGGACAACAGATATTTTCACACTCTTGTCACGAGCACTCACCAAGGGAACTCAGCCACTTACTCTGTCGTGAGTTCTTTCTCTGACTGCTGTCTCCAAAGGCCACGTTGAGCCAATCAGTTCTTCTGAAACTTGGCAAGTGTCCTTCTGAAAATGGACCGTGGTGCACTCAGCAACAGAGTTGGAAGCACGGGATCATTTATAATAACTTGAGCTGCAATGCCTGACTTGGCATCATTCAGACATCTTTCGGGGCTACCCACTTCACTTAGAATTAGATCTAAACTTTTTATGATTGCCTGCAAATCCCCGCCTGCTCTACTTGGGCTTCTTCTTCTTCGGACCTCATCTCCTCACACCCTCGCCTCTCTCACCACAGGGAGATCATTGGCTACCCGCCAGGTCTCCAGAGGTCTTCCAGGCTCCTGGAATGTGGTCCCCTCTCTGGAATGCTGCCCCCCCCACCTCCTGTACCCTGCATGTCTGCCTCTTTTTCATCCCTAGTCTCAGTTTATTTCCCTTTCTGAACAGGTCATTTCTGACGATCTTTTTAACATTTGCTTTCTTATGTTTGCCAGAGTCCATTTTTATTTCCCCCATCAATGCAGCGATATTAGAATTAATAGCTTACCTCCAAAATATCTCACATCTAGACTAGAAGTAGTATAAATGGTGAAAGTAGACACACACACACAGTGCCTGATACAGGTGCTAAATGATCTTCATGATTTAAAAAAAATTATTTAAAAAAATCCTGTTGTGAGAAGTCATGAGCAACAAAACAAAACTCTTAGCGCGTTAGGACACAACACAATGTATTGTACAGGGTAGATAAGTATCAGCTAATGGAATTCCCCTTCTGAAGTCTAAGCATTGATGCATAAATGTGTATAGGCTGACATTAAAACACACATGAAAGCTTCATTTTGAAAAGCTTTGCAATACAGGAGACTAGAGAATAATTTGTTTCTGATTTGCTCACTTTAGAGATTTTTAATAACTCTTTTAACTCAATATGACTGAATTTAGTTTTTTTCCAAAATTCCTTAAGGTTTAGAAAAAGACTATAAAATAACAAAAAAATTAAAAGGAAAATATTGTTGCCAAATTAGAAGCTTAATAAAATTCTATTTTCCTTTGGAGTTTTAATAATGCTTGGGGGAAAGCCTTTATTCACATTCCACCCAAGTGACCATCATCCACTCCCACTTTCTTTTTAAAGAAAACATTTACTTCTATGATTTGGTCATAGGGAAGTACAAAGGACTTCGTTGTGTGTGAAAATGAAACTGGGAGTGAGCCTTTTAAGGAAAAATTAAAGAAGGATGTGTATGTGGGGGGTAAAATCCCCAAATCTTGTTCAGTTGATCCTGCCTACCTCCTACTTAGAAGGCAGGCTGCCCTGCGTGGCAAGCCCCAGATGTTGTGTATCAGAGACCAAGGAGGCAGCAAGCACCTTCAGAAGTATGTCAGAGACATGGTGAAGCAGAATCCAGCTCACACTGTGCAGAGGGCTGTTGTGGCACCGGGTGGAAAGGATCCCAGCCAGGCAGCATTTAGTAGACAGTTTCCTAGAGGCGGATTGATATTTCTGAAACTTTCCTGTCATACTCACAAGTCCTAGCAGAGCATACACTAACAGATGGGGCAAACCTAGTTGAGATGATTTGGTATGCGATTGGAGAGATGGAACTGCCGGAAATGGTGTACTTTGAGTTGGTGTATTTTAAATACAGTACTGCGTGAGAACAAAGGAAACATCACAGAAATGAAAAAAGAAACCGCTTTCTAGACAACACCTAGAAGTGTGTAGAAAGTTCTGGGGCTTTCTCGGTAGTTCCTCAGGTCCGTAACGCTTTCTGTTTTCTGCTTTCTCTATCATCCTCAGCAGTTTTCTGCGTAGTAGGTCTTGCTCAATGCAGCTCATCCTAAAATGAAGTTTCATGGTCTGACTGGACTATTGTCCTTCCTCTCTGTTGTGTGACATTGTTCCTCGGGAGGTGTGAACATCTACCCCCTCCAAATAAGTAACCAATGACAGTCCAAAGTGGTGATATTGGTGAAATTATTAAGGCCACTCCACATAGTTAAAAGGGAGATTTATTTAGTGGCGTAACTTACAAATGAAGGGATAGGTAGGTTGTGGGTTCTGGGAAAGATGCAGCGCAGTCCAGCAGTGTTCTCTGGAGAACTCTCCTCGGTCGACCTCCAGCGTCCAGGGTCCAGGAAACAAGAAGAGCGGCGCATCCAGATCTCAGGTCTTCAGTGTCCTCTCTTGGCCCCGCCTTGTAGGCGTGACAGTTACCGAAGCCTCAATGGGGGTTGGAACTTCCAGATCAAAGCTAGAATGGCTACCATTCCATAGTGATACCACCAGAGTCCAACTTTAAAACAATGAGTTCACTGGGATTATTTGCAATAATATTGGTAAGGGGTTACTTAAACATGGATGATTCATAACTTAATCATGGGAATCCAGCTTAGCATGGGTAATGACTCATGAAAACAGGATCCCTGGAGCCCTCTGCGTGACTTGTGGATATCTTGACAGGCCAGAATTTCCTTCTGTTGGCAGTCATTACTGCTCATGAAACCTAAGGACGGAGGGACCTTGTCAGTCTGGTGAGTTTCAGGGACTTCTTCAGGTGTGTGAGTTGCTTACTTCCTGAATCTTTATGATCCTCCCTTTTGGACTTCCTGAGTCATAATAGGCTACCCTCCAGGGTGGAATGTTCAATTTAGAGGGATTTGCTAGAGACTGTCCTTCAAGAAGTCACCAGTAGTGTGCCTTCATGGGCTCATGGTCCCCAGGTACTTGCGGGGTACTGATACTGTGTGCTGAGAAGTCAGCACATGGCCCTTTATAGTTAAACTTCAAAGACCTTTTCTTAGTCCAAGACTGCTTGTCCTTTGTGAAGCATTTGATCCATCTTCTTGTCTCTGCTCTTGTATCCATCCTCTTAGCCTTCTGGAGTTCAATGCTGTGGTTATTTTTTTATCTCCTCTTTCATCAGCTTCTGTTCATCCATCCCTTTTGCTCTCTTCTTTTTTTTTTTTTTAACCAACATTTACTCTATGATCTCTCTGAAAGGGCACTTGTGACTGCCAGATTCACGTGTAATTAGGCTATACGTCCTGTGTCCCTTGCCCCCACCTCTTCTGTCTAAGACCTCAAGTCTCATCAAACAGACATACTAATTCCTTTAGTCATATGAGGTCATCCTCTTGCTAAAAAAATCTTTGAGTGACTGCCTATCTTCAGCACAGTCAAAGCCAGATTCTTTGCGATCCCTATGAGACCCTTTGTGATATGACCCAGGCCATAGCCCCTGAGGAATAGTCTCAGACTCAGCCAGATCTCGCTTTTAATATTCCTGTACTTCCAAGCCATCCCCAGTGAGTGAATGCATGCTCCAAAGAACTTAAAATTCCATAATATATTACTCATTTTTCTTAATAAGTAGGGCTGTCCAACCTTTTGACATTGCAAAATGAAGTTGTCCTTTACAACAAAGTTCATTGGGAAGAACTGCTCAATCAAGTTACACACACACACACACACACACACACACACACACACACACACACACACACACAAAACGTGTTTTAAATAAGTTTACGTTTTTGTGTTTAGTCACATTTATAACTGTCCTTGGCTGCATGTGGCCTGAGAGAAGTGGTTTGGACACTCCTGGTAGGTCTATTTCCTGGTTTTTTGCTCTGTGTCGTTGGTCTGTCTGTCTTTATACAGATATTACACAGTCCTGAATACAGCCACATACTGCTTAACAACAGACACATCATGAGAAAGGTGTTCTTGGGTGACCTTGATGTCTGTGTGAAGCCCACAGAACATACTTAAGGATTAGGACAACTATGATATCACTAAGTGATACTGTCTGATGGTACAGTTGTCACATAGGCAGTCTACTTACTCAGCGACATACATGGAGACCCAGCATTCATAGAGTGAGTCACGTATTGCAAGCCTGTCATCTTGGTCCTTTTGCAAAGTTGTTTTGGCTTTTCTAGATTCTTCTTCGCCTTTCCATCTATCTTCTATAATCTGCTTTAAAAGCTGTCCAGGACTTTGCTTGAAATCGCATTATTTTAGACCTACAAATATGTACAGCTCATGGCATATCCTTTCACTGTAAAGGGCTGATGTATTAGAGACTGACAACAGTAAGTATTGGCAGCAACAAGAGGCTGCAAACAGATACACTGCTTGAAGAATGAAATGGCAGAGCTACCTTCTAACGCAGCGTACCGATACACTGCAGAATCATATATACACCTCCCAGATGGCTCAGAAGGCCTCCTACCAATTTCACCAAAACGACATTAAAGTATATTTCACATAAAGGCTCCATGAAAATATTTACAAGAGCACCATAATTGAAGAATAACTCCAAACTGGAACTAGCCCAGACACCTATCAAAGGGTGAACAGATGAGGAAATTAAATGCTGCTATTAAAATAAGTGATTAAAAAAGAGAAAAATTACTAATATGCTTATTGGCATGGATGAATATTAAAAAAAATACTCCATACAGTGAAAGGAACCAGATGCAAGGGACCAGCATCGTATGACTTGATTTCTATGGACAGTTCTGAAAATAGAATCTATCAAGACAAAACATGAATGAATGGTTGCTTGAGGGCAGAGGTGGCGATGTGATGAACAATATATGATATGAAAGGTCCATTTGCAGTTACAAAAAATATTCTATCGTGGATTCATGGTGATGATGTCACAACACAATGCATTTATGAAAATCAATGAAATGTACATTTGCAGTAGGTGGATTTTATTATCTACAAACATGGAAATTTTAATGAAATCGTAAGATATGATACATGGAAAAAAAACCAATATAATCACATGCTGCAGTCATGTTACAGAAGTCAAATCAGTGGGTTCCTGGGGATGGGATGAAGACCACAGAGTTGACTTCAAACAGGCAGCAAGCGTGGGACAGAAGGTCTGTTTCCGATGTTGACTTTGGTCCTGGCTACAAGGTCTCCACTGTTACCCAAATCGCTCCAATGCATACAAATTGGTGAATTTTATTTTATCTACTATACTCACCCCAAAGTGGAGAAGTAGCCCAAATAATTTCTTTATATAGTTATATCTGCAGTCTTGTTTCATTTTCATTTTATTTTCTTTTGAGCTTTTTTTTCTTTTTAAAATTTTATAGATGAGTACTTTGCATAATATCATCCCTCCCTTTTTTCACCTTAATTCCTTTATGGCCTCTCTGACTCTCTCTCAAATTATAGACTTTTACAATGTTTATTGTACACACACTCACACTGCATGTACATAAACGTAGATACAACCTGTTGAATTCATTTAGTGTTGTTTGTGTGTCTATGAGTTTAGAGCTGACACTGGGGTGTGGATAATCTATCAGGGTTATCCAATGGAGAAGACTCATCCCTGGAGAATGCAGATTGTTCCTCTCTCAGCAGCCTTTAATTGCTCATAGCTCTTTACCTAGTGATAGGGTCTTGTGACATTTTCCCCCATCACATTGACATGGCAACTGGTAGTGCTGTTGTACACATTTTACAGCATTTAAAACTTTCAAGTTCCAAAGCCTTTAATATTTTCTTACAATATTTTAGGTTCATCTCACCCTAAGTGTTCAGAGAAAATGGCTGAGTAGGATAATTTACTGAAGATTAAAGCTTAAAAAAAACAAATTTCCATGAATTGGCAAAAGAGGAAAGTATGAGAACACATAAACCTGTCTGAAGCAAATAGCAAAATTCAAAAATCTTCAGCTGAACTCTGAACGCATTGATGCAAAGCGGTAATTAGATGAAACAATTTAGGATCTCTCGGGGACTAAATAATAGAGATATAATGGGCGTCTCTTTCCCCTCTGCCTCCAAGCTCCCCTTTATGCGAATTATGTTCCTTGTTGTGTTGTGTTTGTTCGTTTTGTTACTGAGAAGTAAAGCTATGACCTGTGCAGGGTAGGCAGACACTGTACACCTGAGCTCCTTGCCATCTCTTTGGTTTTTCTCTTGAGGCAAGTCTCTCTCTGTTTCCAGACTGGCTCTTTATCTCCGTCTGTCCAGGCATCTTTATGCTCGAGACCCTTCTACCTCAGTCTCCTGACAAGCTGAGCGTACAGGCATGGGTACCAGATCCATCTGGTACTTTTCTATTTAGAACAATCTGATATTTATGTAACCAGGAGAATCTTAGTGAGACTATTTTAAACTGTCTATATACTTTAAAATGGAAACTTCATTGATCCATCTTACAGAGAAACCTTTACAGAACGGAAGGATGATATTTAAAGCCCTTTTAGAAACTCAAATCTGGAAAGAATGCAATGTTGGTCAGTGGAGAAATAGCCCATCATATTTTATAGTAGTAAAGAGTCATTTAAATATATTTGGTGAATGTTTCCAAAGCACTTTTTAAAAAAGATTTCTTTCTTTCTTTCGTGTATATATGAGTGCTCTACCTGCATGTACACCTTTACAGCAGAGGGCATCAGATCCCACTACAGATGGTTGTGAGCCACCATGTGGGTGCTGGGAATTGAACTCGAGATCTCTGGAAGAGCAACCAGTGTTCTTAACCTCTGAGCCAGCTCTCCAGCCCCCATAGCACTGTCTTGTATTTATCAATTCACTAATAAAAATGTTTACAGATTTCCTTAGGTGTCAGAGCACAGTCCAAGAATGGAGTTGTGTGAGAATTCTGAGTGCTTATGAGAAAACTGTAAGAAAACAAGAGTCTTGTGACCTCATTTTCTTCAAAACACAGAATTGTTCTTGGGAAGTATTTTCGTGCTCCTCCAAGGTATAGCAGACAGGATTGAGTTTACTTCAGCTGTTGTTACTCATGTGCCTCTATGGAAAAGGTGGGGTTTTTTTTGCCACACTCAGCTTGTCATTGTGATTGTATACAGCTTGAACTCATGAGAACTTTGCTCAGGTCACCTTTCTTAACCCTCAGGTTAAGATTGTCTGATGCTCTGAATAATGTTGGCTATTGCATGAGACTTTAGTCCACCCCATCTCATTTTAGACCCTGTTCTCCCAGGTATACACTACCAACCAGAATGACAACACATACACATACTTGCACACACACACACACA
>CABHPR010144808.1:38493-55936 GCA_902168415.1 Peromyscus melanophrys | reverse complement strand
GTTTGTTTGTTTTGTTTTGTTTTTGTTTTTTGAGACGAGGTCTCACTATGTAGCCCTGGCTGTCCCGGAACCTGCTGTATTGACCAAGCTAGCTTTGTACTAGAGATCCACCTGCCTCTGACCACTGAATGCTTGCACTAAAGGTGTGCATCACCAAGCCCAGCAAACATTAAAATTCCTAAGTGGCATTTGTTAGTAATTTTATATTTGATTACGGGAAGAAAACAATTATATCTGTTTTTCATTATAGAAGAAATTTTGGACTCCTTAAGAATCAAAAGAGGGGAAGATATTGACTGTGACCCGAGCCCGGAAGAAACGGAAAAAGACAAGAATGAGGTTGAAGCTGACAACTCCAAGGATGCTGAGAAGAGCAAGGAGGAGTCGGAGGACCAGTCACTTGAGAAGGACAGGGACGACAAAGTCCTGGGTGAAGAGCCTGGGCAAGGAAAACCTGAGGGTAAAAGAATTACTTGGTTTAAAAGAAATATTTTATTAGTGGTATTCGTTTGAAACCTCCAGTTTTACTTGCAAAATAGAAATGGAGATTTTTAGGGCAAACAGCTATTTTTGATTTCTAAAGATATTTAAGAGAGTCTCTCCCTTGTAACATCACAGCCATTGGAATGAGTTTTATGTATTGATGGATTTGCAATAATGTAATACTTATATTCCCTAAGAGGTTGGCATCCTTTGAAATTTGTTGATGAAAAATTACTTTTTTATACCAGAATATACACTTTGGTATGTGATCAGATATGTTCTTAAAAGAATATTAAAACATTCTTAATATCTTACTCTTTATCTTTGGATGACCCATTGCAAAGCGATCACAGAGTCTGAATTGCTTTAAAATGGCCATCAAAGAGAAGCAGGTTTTTGGGTGATTGATGATTTTTAGTAGTTGATTAAATGTGGCCACTTGTCCAAAAGCAATTTTAAAGCATATCTTTAAAGTTTTGTTGTGCGTTTTGCTGTAGAGCCAACAGAAGTTGGGGATAGAGGTAACTCTGTGCCAGCAAATCTTGGGGACAACACAACTAATGCTTCTCCAGAAGAGACTAGTCCCTGTGAAGGGAGGAGCCCCGAGGGCTGTCTCTCAGAAACCCATGAGAGCAGCAACATGGCAGAGAAGAAGGTGGCATCTGAGCTCCCCCCGGATGTACCAGGTACAGAGGGCAGTGTACCAATGCCTCTGTAATGGGGGGAACCCTTCCCTTTGCAGTAAAAGCTGCATGCCACCTAGAACCTGAAAGTCTGCATTCATTCATGCTGCTTGCTCACAGTGCCATTCCTGTGCTAAACTGTCACCTAACATTGATGTTTGGCAGATGGTCTTGCAGTTAGTGCCTGGAACTCCCTAGTCCTCATGCTTGTGTTTGTAGATGGGTTTGTGTGCCTGGTCACCCGACCCTCCTGGCAGAGATGTGATTTGATTAGTCACCTAGGAATGTCTGTCTCCGTGTGGAGTGACACGGCCCTTCTGGCTCTGCATTCTACTAACACATTAATTTCCTGTTTGCATGTGCTCATGTAGTGCTACATGTCAGATCATAAGATTAGCAGAGACTCCATCATCACCAACATGTTTACAAGGTGCATTGATATGTTAACCAATAATTCTAACTTTAACAAAGTTTTTAACATGGAAATTTTACTTGGAGTAAGTTGTCATACTAAGAATGTGTAATTAATGACCTTTTTGCTTTTCAAGAAATCCAGAGTTATTTTTATTACAGCAACGTGTGTGTGTGTGTGTGTGTGTGTGTGTGTGTGTGTGTGTGTGTGTATGTGTATCACATACATATATAAGTCAGATGATTAAAATCAGAAAATAAACATCAGTAATATCACCAAAAAGTAAGTCATAGTTGGAGGAAATCCTTAAAGGTTCTTTTCTGTATTTATAAAAATATTGTTGTTTCTAAACTTTCAGTTCTGTTATTGCTATGTGTTAGTTGTGCCGACTGCGTTAGAACTGCGGTTTAGAAGATGTACAGTCTAGGTCTTGTGCTCATAAATCAGTGCCATCCAACCCTTTAAGGGCCTCCAGGTTTCTGATTGGAATGTGAAGGATTTTCGTAGCTTTGCTGAAAACTCCAGTGAAAGCTTAGGTTATGTACAGGCTCCACATGAACCCCAGCTGTCAGCAGAGCATCGGACACAGTGGACACTGTCGGGAGACTGGGCTCATTAAGCTGTAGGAAATCTGGAAAGTATAGTCCAGTGAAGCAGAGCACTTGCCTGGTGTGGTGGTTCAGCCTGTAGTCTCAGTGCTGGTAAGCTAGGGAGAAACTCATGGCCTTGGAGTGAGCTCCAGGCTAGTCAGGTTACGAAGTGAGACCCTGCATCAAAACACAAAAAGTTTAAAAAAAAAAAATCTTTAGCCCAGAAAACTCTAGGTTTAGCAGTTGGAAATCTAATATTCCTCAAGTATGCGAGGCACTGAGCTGGAGAGCCAGTAGGGGTTAGGCTTGCTGGAATGTGAAGTCAGCATAGAAGTAGAAGCTAGAGTGGGCTATTGAATATTAACAACTTTTCTAAAATTAGAATTGTTCAGAAAATAGAGCTGTCGGTGAGACAGGTAGTATTTCCCAGGGAGTGTTCCCTCAAGGGGCTAAAGGCACAGAGGGCTGTGATTTCGTTCTACAACTGAGTACTTCTAGGTTTTGGTTAGTTTTATTCTCATTTTCACATATTCAGGGCTAAAAGTTTTGAAGGTTGAGTAAAACAGACTTGCATGTTTGTTACTTTTTAATTGGTCCTTGTCCCTTTAGATTGACCAGTACTTAATGTAAATCTTAGATGGACCAGGGCTTCAGGTTGACATAGCCGACCTGTTTTTAACCAACTGTGGTGGAGTTTGATCTGTTAGATCCTTTAGTCCAGTCTTTGTATGCTGTTTTACATTATCTTACACTTGTTTATTGTGTGTGGGCAAGTGTGGGTGAACACGTGCACATGCACACACACACCCATGTAATGCCAAATGTAGAGATCCAAGGACAACTTGCTGGAGTCAGTTTTCTCCTGCCTGGGGATCGAACACAGTTCCTCAGGCTTGGCAGCAAGCACCTTTACCTTCTGAGCCATCTTGCCAGCCTTCACTTTGTGTTTTCATCAAGTAATTAATATTGTAATAAGTTTCAGGCTCAGTAGTCTGGTGGGAATACATCCATGACCAAAGTGGAGTGGAGTCCTTGATGACTGAGTTCTGGTGAGCAGCCGCAGACCTAGTAGTACCTACCGTTCTGACCTCCAGGGAGGATGCCTTGCTGTCTGCTGCGGCTCTGCTCCTCCTTGTTCTTACTTGTCCAGCAAGTAATTGTATTACTGTTCTGTGCCTTGGGAGGGCTCTGTATGTTTTGTGAAGCCCTCGAACCAATCCTTTTCTCACTGTTGACACTCCCTCTGGTCAGTGGATGAGATTTGGGGTTGTTAAGAGATTTGGGGTTGGAGAATTACTCCAGGCAGATTGAAAATAGCAGCCCTGTAGGGAACATCTCACTCAGTTTTCTTTTCTAAACTTACATATATATTTAGACACAGCATTTCTTGATTAAAGCCTTTTGATACAGTAATACTATCAGATTGGGTGGAGAGATGTTCTGGGTGGGCTGGATTTGAAGTAGTAGGTGATGGGTGTTTACAAAGCGGACACCCAGGGAACAGCCTGCCAGGAATACTGACTGCTCTGCCTTCTAATACCCTCACTGCACTGGCTTTTTTTGTTTGTTCTTCTAATTTTTACTGTTCTATTATTTGATGTGTACAAGCACGTATGTCTGTGTATCATGAGTGTGCCTGGTACCCGAGGAGGTCAGAAGAGGATATCAGAACTGGAGTTTCAGCTGGTTGTGAGCCACCATTTGGGTGTGGGAATTGATAAGAGGAGCTGAGTTGCCTTCTTTTTTTTTTTTTTTTTTTTTTGGTTTTTCGAGACAGGGTTTCTCTGTGTAGCTTTGCGCCTTTCCTGGAACTCACTTGGTAGCCCAGGCTGGCCTCAAACTCACAGAGATCCGCCTGGCTCTGCCTCCCGAGTGCTGGGATTAGAGGCGTGCGCCACCACCGCCTGGCTGCTGCCTTCCTTTTAATATCTAAGTTTGTTTGTTTGTTGAGACAGGGTCTTACTATGTAGTCTTCACGACCTGGAACTTGCTATGTATAGACCAGACTGCTCTTATTCACAGAGATCTGTCCACCTCTAGCTCCCAAGAGCTAGGATTAAAGACATGGATCTCCATGTCTAGCTGGTATTTGATTTTAAAAAATTTTTTATTCTTTTTTTTTTTTTTAAATTGTTTATTCATGTATTTTTATGTAAGTTGCATGTATGTCTGCAGGCCAGAAGAGGGCGCCAGATCTCACTACAGATGGCTGTGAGCCACCATGTGGTTGCTGGGAATTGAACTCAGGACCTCTGGAAGAGCAGCTAGTGCTCTTAACCACTGAGCGATCTCTCCAGCCCCTTTATTCTTAATACAATACCAGAAAAGCAAAAATACCCAATGTTGTGTAGAGCGTCATTGTATGTTGTCACCCTGTTGTATAGGTGTACCACGATTACTTTATCCTTTTTACTGATTGTCATTTAGTGATTTATGTCCTTTTATGTATATCTGCAAGTGCCTGTGTGTGTGTAGGCCAGAAGGTGTAAGAGCCGGAATTGCAGGCCCATGCCAGCCATCTTGTGGGTGGTGAGAACCACACTCAGATCCTCTGCAAGAACAAGTGGACTTAAGTGCTGTGCTCTCTCTCCAGCTTCTTTCTGATGGTAGTTATTTAAATAGTTCCAGTGTGGGGCCATCGTAAGTAAAGTCTCCGAGGTTTTCCAAAGGGCTTGTGCAAGCTGTCCCAACAGTGTGAGAGCTCTGGTTACTGTACATCATTGCCGTTAAGTGGTGCCAACACTGTCCATCATTCTTTCCCTGTGGGGCAAGAGTAGAGGGGAACCTACCAGTTGGCATGTGGGGGGATTGTATTGTACCTGTAGTTACCAGGTGACTGGGGACAGTGTGTGTGTGTGTGTGTGTGTGTGTGTGTGTGTGTGTGTGTGTGTGTATGTACAGGTCATTTGGTTCTCCTCTTTAATGAAGTGCCTATCATTTTCTTTGTACACTTTCTGTTTGTGTGTGCTTTGTTGGAGAGCATAAGTCTTTTTCCCTTAAGGCTGTCTTCACTAAAGCAAAAGTTCCTATTGTTTGTTTGAATGTCTAATACATAGTCCTTGATTAAGTGCAGCTTGGTTATGATTCTTTTTTCATCTGTTACTGTATCCAATATTTTGACTAGGGTTTTGCATCTATTTTCATAATTAAGATTAGCTTATATTTTCTTCTGATGTCCTTATCTATCTCTAGTAACAAGATTATTTTATCTTCATCAAAATAATCTTGGGGGCTGGTGAGATGGCTCAGTGCATAAAAGCATTTGCCATACAAACTTAAGTTCAAGTCCGGGAACCTCTGGTGGAAAGCGGTAACCAGCTCCTGAAAGTTGTCATCTGAACTCAACATGTGTCCTGCGGCACATACATGCCTACACGAGCACCCCGCACACACTAATAATCAATACAATGTAACAGTCATAGTAACCTTGAGCTGGAGAGACAGTTCATCCATTGAAAGAACCTGAGTTCTTGCCCCAGAATTTATAAATCTATAAATGATGGCGGATAATCTCAGTGCTGGGAAGACTGGCCAGTAAGTCTAGCCCTACTTACAGAGTCCCATCCAGTGAGAAACTACTTCAGAGATCACGTTGGGCTGGTGAAGATGGCTCAGTGGTTCTTGCTGGGCAAGGCTGGCCTGACCAGATGAATTCCTTCTCCAGAACTCACATAGAATTAAAGTAGGGAAGTGGCTCTGTGAAGTTATTCTCTGTCTCTGCACCCAGCTATTGCATGCTTTTTTCTCTGGCTTATTAACCTCTGATCTTCCTTATTTCTTCCCCTTTATTTTCTTTGCTTCTGAAGTCGAGGCTCTGATGGCCTCCTGTGTCTGCTGTCAGTGCGTCAGTCCCTCTGCAGGACTAGCTGCAGCTACTGTTCTTTGGTTGTTCTGTCGCCTAGAACTAATCAGTTTTGGGTGTGATGGGTGTGGGACCCAGGGCCTGTCGTCAAGAGGCAAACACTCTGCCACTGAGTTAGATTCCCAGTATGAGTTTGACATTGATTATGTCTCATTTACGATTGGTGAAAACACACACATTTGTTGTTGGGTACAGCATAAGACAGTTAAGTCAGATTTTTGAATTGTATTGTTCTAATTGAAGTCTCTTCTTCCCCTTCATTGTAAGATGTTTAAAATTATTTGCAGCTGTTTGCTATGGAAGTGCCTTACTGTCTTATTTGTTTGTTTGTTTGTTTGTTTGTTTGTTTGTGTTGTGGTGCCAGGGATCGAGCCCAGTACCTTATGCTAGGCAAGTGCTCACCACTGAGCTACCCTCAGCTTCTCTTTTAATTTTTTTCAGTTCATTTTTACCAGGTCCATCCAAATTTTTATATTTTCTTTTGAATTAATATTTTAATAATTTTTAAGTTTATTATATTTAAAAATATTTCCAAGCTATACTACCTTTCTTCTGGTTGGCATTTCTTTTCTATAGTAGAAAAGTTTTTTGAAGTTTTTTTTGAGTAGAGAGAGAGGGTGCTTGTGCGTGTGTGTGTGTGTGTGTGTGTGTGTGTGTGTGTGTGTGTGTTGATGTGAGTGCAGTGCCCATGGAGACCAAAAGAGGGCATCAGATCTCTGGAGCCAGAGTTAGAGGCAGTTGTCAGCCAGCTGATGGGGATGCTGAGGACTAGACTCAGGTCCTCTGCAAAGAGCAGTGAGTGCGCTAAGCCTCTGAGCTGTGTCTGAAGGCCCTGCAGTAGAAAAATTGTAACATGAAAATGTATTTATCTACTTACTCACTTAATGACTTGCTGTGGGGTAAGATGTGCCATGCATGTTAGTAGAGCTCAGAGAACAAGTAGAGACTTGTGGAGGGCAGAGGACAACTTGTGGGAGTTTGTTTTCTCCCTCTGCCATGTGGTTCCTGGAGATGGAACTCACATAGTTAGGCTGGACAGGAAGCACCTTTACCAGCTGAGCCCGCTTGCCAGGCCTTAATTCGAAAATTTAATCTAAAAATGCAACAATTTTCAAGATTTCCCTTGGCGTAACATCTCAACAGAGAGCAGTATCACTTTCAGGGAGTTTGGTAAAAGGAAAAATGACAGATTTAGCCTGAAAAGCAAAGGATTCGAATATTAAAGTAGACAAATGCTATGGTAACCACCATCTGGGGTGCAGTCAGAGATCCACAATATTTCATGTGGTTCAGATGAAAGAAGGCTAGACTTCAAAGTTGGGTGGTGGTGTTTTGAAAGACAGCATTATTTGTATTTACCATAAGTGTCTGGATTTAGTGTCTGGAATTTGGCAAGTATCAGTAGCAGATAATACTGACATCATTTCTATAAGGCCTTTTTCTGTTATGGTTTGGTTTGGGGTTGTTTTATTTGGGGTGGGGATTGAGACAGAGTCTCTCTGTGTAGCTCTGGCTATCCTGGAACTTGCTCTGTAGACCAGGCTGGCCTCAAACTTAGAGAGATCGGCCTGCCTCTGCCTCCATAAGTGCTGGGATTAAAGGCGTGGGCCACCACCGCCTGGCTGCCCTTTCTGTTCTGTTAGGTTGTTTGTTTGTTGGCCTCCCACTCAGACAGTCTTCCTGTCTCAGCCTGTTGGGATTACAAGTGTGAGCACAGCTTCAGTTTGCATTCTCTTAGCTAGAATGGAGTGGTCACATTTCCATGTTTAAAGGCAACTTTCATTCCTTTGTGATTATTCCTCTCTTCTCTCTTCTCTATGCTATGGTACCCATCACATTGGGTCCAGTCAGAGATCTAAAGCATTTCATGAGGGCATTGTTTCCTTATTCATCACCATAGTTCATGTAGTTGGTATGACCCAATGTCAGTCCTTTTCACTTAGTGTGGTAGAAAGAGTACCTTGTCGGGGACAAAGAATGCTGATAGACTTCCTTTCTGAACTCCATGGCTGTCTTTTTTGCCTGGTACCAACTTCTGTACTGTTAGCAACTGAACTGCTAGGGATGCTGTGAATTACCCAGAAAAGGTGAGCACACTTAGAAAACCTTAGGTAAAGAATCTCTTTAGTTCCATTTCTAACAGAGATCTTTGAAAACTCTTGAAGTGTGAGAATATAGGCTTCATGTTTTGGGCTCTTTTCTCTCAAAACCACCTCTCCCATCTCTGATGAGCCCTGAGTTGTGTGAAGTAGCTGTGTTGGTTGTTTTTCTTTGGCTCTAGACTGTTGGAAGTTACCTGCTTTGTGCCGGATGATGATAAAGAGCCGGTGAGCCAATGGACAGGATTTTAAAGGAGGTGTAGGGCAGTGCTCACCAGTGTCTTCTCACTCAGGGCCCTTCATAGTCCTCCATGGTCAGCTCTGCTGTCTGTCTAACGTGCAGCAGCATGATGAAGTCCTACAGCCATGAAGTGCTTTTCTGACGTTTAGATTTTGTTGTGATTTTCAATGTAAAAATCAGATATTTTATTTTTCTAGAAGACTCTAACAAGACATGTGACAGCAGTAACACTAGTGCTACCACTGCCTCCATCCAGCCTAATCTGGAAACCAGTAACAGCAGCAGTGAACTCACTTCCTCCCAGAGTGACTGTGCTAAGGCAGCGGATGACCCTGACCTTGGAGAGAGAGACTCCCACACACCTGTCTCTGGTCAAGAAGAGATAGGTAAGAGCACGCTCATCCACTCAGGGGAGAGTTTTTTCTTTTTCTTTTTTTTTTTCTTTAAACATTTTCAATTTTTTAAATAAAAGTTAGTGGGTTCGAAAGAATTAGTGTTTTGTTTTGTTTGTTTTTGTTTTTATTTTTAATTAACATGAGCTCACTGCTTTTGCTTTACAAAAAATCCTGTAAGAGGAGAAAAATAGAAGCCTTTTTATTCTCCTGAAATATACCCACCATCAGTATTTTGTATTTTCCATTATGTTCATATCTGTATGTTGACAATTTTTTTTGGTTTTCTTTCTTTTTTTCTTTTTTCTTTTTTTTTTTTAATATATAAATGGGATCATTCTGCATGTGTTATTCTGCATCTTGTTTTGTTTTTTCCTTTTCCCGCTCAGTGACACATGGTAGGGACTCTTCCTGTTAGAGTTAAACCATTGTTTTTAGCTGCTGCACGGTGTTTGGCCATCACCACGGTGGTGCTTTCTACCGGCCTCCACAAGTGTCTCTGTATTCTGCAATTATTTCTGGTAGTGTAGGAAGCAGTGAGGAGATGACTGGCTGGGCAAATGGTAGGTACCTCTTCCAGATAATAGATAATAGTAGCTGCTGCTTAATTAATCACCCAAAGGGGACAACCCTACTAATTTCCAAACTTGTATGTTTCCCTATTTGCACACCTAAATTTAACACCATTTATCTTTTTTGCCAGTGGTAAGAAGGTATTTCATGGGAATAAGTGCATATCTTTGCTTATGAATGTGGTTGCTTCTTTTCATGTGTTTAATAATCTGTGTTTTGATGATTCCTGTTTTAGCTCACTTTTTCCTATAGAATTTTGATATATTTGCACAAATTTTTGGATTGCCTTTGTATTATGGTCATTAATATCTGCTTCATATATGTACTTATATATTACTTTCTTGTGCTTAATTCTCTACTGTCTGAAATTTTTACATTTTTATGTCGTTAAATTTCATCTCTTTCTGCAGGGTTTCTCTGTATGTTGTGGGTTTTTTTGTTTTTAAGGAAGACAGTCTTATGAAAATAAATATATTTACAGTAATTTCTCAGAAGTCTGTAGCACTGTTTTAAATTTATCTTGAGTATAATTTCAAATATGACATAAGGTTGGAGATGTGGTTTTTTTTTTTTTTGTTTTTTTTTTGATTTTTCGAGACAGGGTTTCTCTGTGTAGCTTTGCGCCTTTCCTGGAGCTCACTTGGTAGCCCAGGCTGGCCTCGAACTCACAGAGATCCACCTGGCTCTGCCTCCCGAGTGCTGGGATTAAAGGCGTGCGCCACCAACGCCCAGCTTGGAGATGTGTTTTACTTGGGACTTTTTCAATTGTCAGTGACCAGACAATCTTAAAATAGTTTAAATGTAGAGGAAATTTAATTAGCTTATAAAATTGGGAAGTCCAAGTTCTCCTGACTCGTACGTAAGTGGGCCCAGAGGTATAACAACTGCTCTGTCTCTCTGTCTCTCCCTCTGTCTCTGTCTCTCTCTCTCTCCCTTTCAACCAACGTAAATTTGTGTGATAATTCCATTCTCTCCTAATACAGACAGGCTTTTTCCAAGTTGCAGGTAAGATGGCACCAGCAATTTGTTTTCATGTCTTTCCAAGGTCTGTGGCCCAAAGGCAAAGCCCTTACTCCTGCTCCAAATCAAAAGTCTTTGAGGAAGGAATTTGAGTGGCTTATCTTGGATCATATTGTTCCACACCTGTGGCCAGGGCAGGCAAGGTATTATTGATGGCTCCAACAAAAGTATATGATTGAAATGGGGTGGGAATGATTTTCCAGAGAGCAAGGGCTGGTTCAAAGATAGGACCAAGCAGGTAGCTGCAGTTCCATCCTTTGGTAGATCAGCACAGCATGGTCACTCATGTCTGTTCCCATATATCCATTCACAATGCCTCTGCCTCACGTGGTGCATAGATCTCACCCTCACCTGAAAATTTCCAAAATCCCTTGGCCCACAATTGTATCCAATAACTGTACTTTAGGCCCCGTCTAAGATTTCTGTGTGCTGTGCATTAAGTTTGACAGGTTTGAGTGTATCTTATCTTAGTTTATAACCCATATGAAATTCTGACTTTAGCTGTTTGTACATTATTGTCCTGATAATGGAGGGTCTATTTTGGCAGATTTGGGATGGTGAAAACAGATGAGAAGTGAAAAGCATATGAGAGGTTCTGGGGGCCATTCTCTAGTTTCTGCTGGCTGTTACACAGTAGGGGTTGTTGGGGATTGCTGTTGGCTGAACAATCATATACGGCAACTTGGCAGAGTTGGAGAGTTCTCTACCCACACTCCCTGTGTCAGTATAACATTCCCTTACAGATTTGTAGGCGTTCCCACTAGTTCCTAATGCTTAGGAACTTGCTTCAAGCTCCATGGACAGGAGCCCTTCTGCTTCGTCATTTGGTTTAGTGGTCCAGTAGCCTTTGTCCTTTGCCTATGCTCACCAGAGGGCCTGGTTTAGAGCAGATGTTTGTTTTGCCTGTCTAGATTGACTTCTTAATGACAGCAGTGTGGCCTTGGCAGAGTATGTTCCATGAGGACCTCTGCTTGCCCTTCAGCGCTGACCCTTGCAGATGAAGTTGCTCCTCGATTGTAGTTTTGCTAAACTAGCAAATGCAGAAGGTTGATTCTGAGCAGCATTGAATTGCAGCTGTACACTGAGGGGTTCAGCCTAAACCAGACGGCATCTGTAAAGTCTATTGCAGGATGTAATAAGTGGTCCCAAGAGTTCAGCGCCTTGGCCTTAAAGCTCCAGCACATGGAGGCTAAGAGCAGATAGCAGTGTCCGGGATTACTGGCTTTCCAGCCTGGCCTGTCAAGACACTCAGTCCTTGATCTGTGATGTATTTTGTAGGCCAAGTCTTAAAATACTTGTTGGATTATTGAGGATTTACTGCTATTGATAGAAATCTACCTTGCTTAAAACATAGATGAAATTTTATTAATGGCGTTGACAGGAACGTCTAGGGCTGATAAAAGTCTCAGGTGTACTGTCAGGTTCAGGAAGCTAAGAAGGTTAGCAAGGCACCTTCCTCAACATTTCCTCTTCTCATGTCTGCTCCGGAGTGTTGGGGGATTTTTGTTCCCTGCAAGCAGCAGTCTTTCTACTGTAGAGGTGAAAGTTACAGCCCCTAATTTACACTCTTCCTGCTTACTAATAGAAAAACCAGAATGGTCAGGTGAGGGTTCAGCCCAGTGCTAGAATATGTGCTCAGCACGTGCAAGGCTCTCGGTTCAGTCCCACGGAAGAAACAGGAGAGGAGAAGCCAGATTTAAAAGCCAAAAAATGGAATAGGGTGATAACGGGCTGGTAGTGTTAGCTAGTGGGCTGGTGGGGTGTTCTGTCTGCTTCTGTCTGGGTGCTGTAGTTGCTTCCGGTGGCAGGACCCTTGGCCTATAATCCTGTTCCTGCTACACAGTTAACGTGGGCAGAACATCCCCTCCAGAGAGGAGGACAGGTAGGGAACAGATTGAGCCAGCCAGTGCTAAAAACTAAAAACTCTCCTGAAATGAACAGCTAGTTTCTCCATCTGCATCTATCTCTACTTGCCTAAAATACCACCATATATATAATACGATAAATTCCCATCCTTGGATTTACCAATGCTATATTGTTTAATTTCTTTTTTTAAGCTTTAAATTAAAAATCAGGTCTTGTTCAGTTTTCCGGCCAATGGAAAATGTACAATGATGAATGACTGGGTATGTATGTATGTTCATTATCCAATGTGAAATTTGTGCATATAGAAAGCAGATATTGTTTCTGGGCATTCAGTCTGTCACTGTCAAAAATGAAGTTATAAAGCAGATGATGAGAGATCCTTATTATGTTAAAAAATAATTGTTGTAATGAGTTTTCACAGATAATTATGTAACTTCTCTAAAGAAAAATTCAGTTGGCACTTTTAAAATTCAAGACTGTTACTACTTAAGTGGGAAATTTTTCTAAAATTAACTATCCTTTTAATATACAAATCCATATTAGTTATACAAGGCAACATTTTTGTATGCATTTGAGTTGTTATGTTTGTTACTTGCAAGTTTTTGGAGGCCCCTCCTCTCCAGTAGATGAGTTTCAAAACAGGTAACACTGTTTTCTGCAAAATAATGAATGACACACAGTATTTTTACTTTTGGATGTTTGCTATTGAGGAAAGCATTCAAGAATTGATGATGTTTGCTTTGCCCGTGAAAGGACTTAACCTGCTTAGTTTTCTTGGACATGAAATATATATGGTACGTAAGTGTTGGATAAGTAAGGCACGCTTAGTTACTTCCTTCCTGTCAGCAATCGCTGTGACGTTTTCGTTTGCTCACAGGTGATTTCAGATTGGAGAAGTCTAACGGGGAGATGGCCGAGTCTCCTGGAGCTGGGAGAGGGACGACTGGTTCCACTCGAATCATCACCAGATTGCGGAACCCAGATAGCAAACTCAGTCAGCTAAAGAGTCAGCAGGTGGCAGCCGCAGCCCATGAAGCAAATAAATTGTTTAAGGAGGGCAAAGAGGTGTGTTCTATTGAAAACAGAGTTCTGTGCACTGTGAATAATTAAGAGTTGTGGACAGGAAAGGTGGCTCAGAGGTGCAGAGCACTGGCTGCTCTTCCAGTGGTCACCTCCCAGCTGCTAACTCCAGCTCCAAGGGATCTGAGCTGATCCTGTGGCCTCCAAGGCACCTGCACTCATGTGCTAACACTCAGTCAGACACACATTAAACAAATAATTAGAATGGAAATGCACCCTAAAGTCTTTCAAAAGGGGACAGGAAATTTATTGACCTAGCTTTGAAGTGTCTCCTTCCTCTCTCTCTCTCTCTCTCTCTCTCTCTCTCTCTCTCTCTCTCTCTCAGCAAAACTGTTAGTCTTGTATTATGGCAAATAAATTTATATGGCAAATAAATTTATACACCAAAATTTAGTTCATTTATTAGAAATTCAGTGAACAGATGATGTTAGAGTCAGCTTTATTTCATACAATTCTTTGTTAGTCCCCTCCTCCCCCCTTTTTAAAATAATGTCTTACTGTGTAGCTCTGGCTGACCTGGACCTTGGTACATAGACCAGGCTGGCCTCAAATTCAGACAGAGATCCACCTGCCTCTGCCTTCCCAGTGCTGGGATTAAGGGCGTGTGCCGCCATGACCACCTGTAGCCCATTTCCTGTGACCACTTGAGAAGAACTGTTGTCTCTTGTAGCTCTTGGTAGAGCAGAGTGAGCTGTCTGCATGATCAAAACTGACACTGAACATCTCTACTCATGATCAGCTGTGGCACAGAATGACGACAGCTGTGTCTCTCGGGTGACTATTTCCTGGGTAGTTAAGCAGGAGTGAACCATTAAGGAAGCTGAAACAGGGACTGAAGCCAGTTTGAGGCAAGCCTGGACTACTGTTGAGTACCAGGCCAACTCGTGCTGTATAACAAGACCCTGTCTAAACCCCTGATACCCCCTCCCATCACCTCTACATTAGCGGAGAAAAATAAACAACAGTATTGATTTTATGGTCCACTGTAAGACTGAGCCCAGCTTCTTGGAAACATTATTTTAAAGACCTCAAGGCCTGTAGCAACTGAAGTTGGTATAATGAAAAGAGCAGCAGTAGGGGATTTTTAGCCATTTATTTATTTATTTATTTATTTGGAGGTGAGGATCGAACACAGGGCCTTGCGCTTGCTAGGCAAGCACTCTACCACTGAGCTAAATCCCCAACCCTGCCATTTATTTTTTTAGGGATCATTGTGTGTAGTACTCTCCTATTCTGTTAAACTATGTGTTAGAATTTGATAGACTGAGCCAGGCGGTGGTGGCACACACCTTTAATCTCAGCACTCAGGATGCAGAAGCAGATAGATCTCAGTGAGTTTGAGGCCAGCCTGGTCTACAAAGTGAGACCCAGGACAGCCAGGGCTGTTCCACAGAGAAACCCGGCGGGGGTGGGGTGGGGTGGGAGTTTGATAGACTAGTAGTGTACATCTAAGATTCCTGACCATTCCCAGTGGTGTCTAACCTAATCCTTAAGGCCTCTCTTCTTTCTGCACTCAAGTCTTCCTTATTTAATTATAAATGACCAGCTTTCGCTTTTATTTGTTTGTTTTTTGAGTCAGGGTTTCTCTGTGTAGCCCTTGGTAGACTAGGCTGGCCTCAAACTCAAAAATATATGTGTGCACCAAACGCCCAGATTAATGAAGGGGTGTCAAAAGACAACTTTGTGGAGTTAATTCTCTCATTCCACCATTTTGTGGTATCCGGAGATTAAAGCTGGGTCACCAGACTTGTGTGGCAAGTGTCTTTACTGACTGTCCCCTGCCCTGAGACAGTCTTGCTCTGTAGCTCTGCCTGAGGCTTGAATTTAGTCTTCCCGCCTCAGCCTTCTGAGTGTTGGCACTACAGACATGAGACACCCAGCCCAGCTCCAACTTCACTTTCAATTTAGCTGCTTTTCTTTTCTTTTCTTCTTTTTAAGTAAAACCTTCCCCCCACTTTTTTCCAACTTCAACCTCTTGGTCATAAGATGTCTATTGTTTGGAACGATTGATTACAATTATTGAAAGAGAGTTGGTCAGACAAAATTTTCGTCTATGGCACAAATACTGACAGCTTTATTTTCCTCATCAGGTGCTGGTAGTTAACTCCCAAGGAGAAGTTTCACGGTTGAGCACCAAAAAGGAAGTGGTCATGAAAGGGAGCCTCAACAATTATTTTAAGCTGGGACAAGAAGGGAAGTATCGGGTCTACCACAATCAGTACTCTACCAACTCCTTTGCCCTGAACAAGCACCAGCACAGGGAGGACCACGACAAGAGGAGACACCTGGCACATAAATTCTGTCTCACTCCAGCCGGGGAGTTCAAATGGAATGGGTCTGTTCACGGCTCCAAAGTCCTTACCATATCTACGCTGAGACTCACCATCACGCAGCTAGAAAGCAACATCCCTTCATCCTTTCTTCATCCCAATTGGGCTTCACACAGGTAAAGGAAACTACAGTTCTTCTGTTGCTGTAAATATGCTAATTACCTAAAAATGGATCCGTGGATAACTTTGGGTATCAGAATTTTATCCCTGGAGTCAAGTGGAGACCAAAGAATATTGTAGGTCATGGAATTGAGAGGACTGAGTGATGCCGGGAGTTGCTCCTGGTGGATAAAATCTCCAGGTCTCTGAGCTAGGTACCCTCAGTGTGCCTGTGTACATATTCCTGCCACATAGAATGCTTTCTCATTGGAGCTGTGAAGCTGAGTCATGGTAGACTATGGCTATCATGTTTTCAGTTAGGAACAATGGAATGAAATGATTTTTTCCTTCTGCAATGCAGGGCTAATTGGATCAAGGCCGTTCAGATGTGTAGTAAACCCAGAGAGTTTGCATTGGCTCTTGCAATTTTGGAGTGTGCTGTTAAGCCGGTTGTGATGCTGCCAATATGGCGGGAGTCTTTAGGACACACCAGGTGAGTGAATTCTGAGCTTTGGGATTGATGAGTATTGGATACTTTTTTTGGGGGAGGGGGTTTCGAGACAGGGTTTCTCTGTAGCTTTGGAGCCTGTCCTGGACTAGCTCTGTAGACCAGGCTGGCCTCGAACTCACAGAGGTCCACCTGCCTCTGCCTCCCGAGTGCTGGGATTACAGGCGTGCGCCACCCCCCAACCCCCCACCCCCCGACCCCCGGCGAGTATTGGATACTTCTGAAATGCTAGATCATTAATGATCATGGAAAAGCCCAAGAGATCACAGTAAAGACTATCTCTTCCCAACCTCCATTATTTCCCAGAATGCAAGACTGTAATGAAGATGAAATGAGATCAAATATACATTTTACTATTTTAAAATTTTATTTATTTATTATGTGTTTATATGTGTGTGGACTTGTGCATGCCATGGGTATGAATAGATGGAGCGAAGTTTATTCTTGACAGGTGACTTAACCCCCGAGCCATCTTGTCAGTCCTACATACATATTAAAAGATATTACAAGTGAAAAACATTTTTGACAGGATGAAAGAGTGTGTGTCTCTGTGTCTGCTTTGCTTAGATGTGTGTTTGTTCATCATGTGTATTCTTGGTGTCTGCAGAGGCCAGAAGAGGATGTTAGAACCCCCTGGAGCTGGATTTACAGACTGTTAGCTATGTGGGTTCTGGGAACCAAACCAGGGTCTTAGCAAGAGCAGCCGTTGCTCTTAACTGCTGAGCCATCTCCAGCCCCAGGAGTCACAATTTTGAAGTGTTTATTGCAGAATGTTGCCAACACTGTGCTAAGGGTCAGGCTTCTTTGCACACTTGCATGTCTGCCCAAAGACCACATAGCTACCCAACAGACTCAGGTGTGTACTCGAGCAAGCAGTAGAAGTCTGGGCAAGAGCACTTGCCGCCCTTCAGGGGACTCAGATTCACTGCCCAGCACACACACCTCCAGTTGAGGTGGCACACACCTGGAAGCCCATTGCTAGGAATTAGATATTTGGGAACTAGACCCATCATGAAGGCTCTCTGACCTGTCAGTCTAGCTGAAACAATGGTTCCTTGAGAGGCCCTGTCCTTAAAAAAAAAATAAGGTGTTAGATCCCTTGTGGCCGCCTCCGGCCTCCAGATGCATGTACATGCCCAAGCATACCTGTGTCCACAGACACACACACACACACACACACACACACACACACACACACACACACA
>CABHPR010144808.1:21419-38483 GCA_902168415.1 Peromyscus melanophrys | reverse complement strand
CACACACACACACACACACACACACACACACACACACACACACACACCTTAGAAAATAAACAAAAAGTTTTAAAAATTATTATAAGGACTGGACTATATGCACAAGACTTTTCTTCCTAGAATTTGAAGCTATAAATAAATAAACATATGTATGTAGTTATGTAGTTATGCAAGTTGTGGTTGCATATTCCTTTAACTCCAGCACTGAGGCTGAGGTAAGAGGGTCACAAGTTGCAGGATGCTGTCTAAACAAATAAACTATTGTTGCAAATGTGTTGCACTTACTTAGTAACCCTTTAAAGCGCAAAGAGTCAGTCTAACTCTCTGCCCTCCTGCTGGATCACTCCAATGGTATAACCCCTAATTCTCAAAATAGGCATGTATAAGTAAATAAAACAAATTTAAAGCTCAGTATGGTGGCTTATATCTGTAATGGTAGCACTTGGGGAAGCAGGGTAACCTCGAGTTTGAGGCCTGGACTACAGAAACAAGGCTGTCCCCAAACCAAGCAATTAAAACCAAAAAAGTGCCGGGCAGTGGTGTCACACACCCTTAATCCCAGCACTTGGGAGGCAGAGGCAGATGGATCTCTGAGTTTGAGGCCAGCCTGGTCTACAAAACAAAAACAAAAAAGCAAAAGACAAGCAGAATAAGTCTCTGGGTGATGTCAGTTTTTGTCCTGTTACTATAAAATTGCACTTGTGTATAGTTGGGTTTTGGGGGGTAGAATTTGGTAAGAAATTAAAAGTTTTATATAGAAAAACAGTACTAAAACGCTGTAAGTTAGAAGGACACGCTGAACTGGGTGTAATGGTGCTTACCTTTACTCTCCATGCTTGTGGGATGGAGGTAGGCAGAGTTTTGTGAATTTGAGGCCATCCTGGTCCACACAGCAAGGTCCAGGCCAGTGAAGGCTACATGGTAAGACCCTGTCTGGGACGTGGGGGTCAGGGAGTCGGGGGAAAGGCCAGAAAGTCTCTGTGCTGAAATGTTGAAAGTCATCACTGCTCTAGTTTCATGAGTGCAGTGATCTTGCTGTGTCTGGAAGATGCTGTTCCGGTCTAGTCCTCCCCCACCTCTAGTACTTAGCATCTTTCTTGCCCTCTTTTGTGCTGGGCCTCAGCCTTAGGGGAAGTAAAGCGATACAGATGTGCCATTTGTGACTGAGCAGTCCACAGACATGTGTTCTCTGTATGTGACCAGCTATGAATGTCTGAGTTCCTATCCACTGCACAGAAATACTTCTCTGATGAGGTCTGAGAGCTCACCCTGATGGCCTACACACTCAGGCACTCACAATCCAAACACGCATGTATGTGTACACACACACACACACACACACACAAGTATATAAAATACTCTGTTAAAGTCTTGGGTCTAGTAAGTAGAGGCTCCTGCCAACCCTGATGACCTGAGCTTAGTAAGATCCTAGCTCAGAAAGTAATAAGTTAGCCATGGTGCCACATGCTTCAATCTCAGTACTTGGGACATGGAGGCAGGTGGATCAGGAATACAAGGACAGTCTTAGCCTGAAACTTGAGGCCGTCATGGGATATATGAGATCCCACCTCAGGAAACAAACAACAAAAACAGGGTTTGAAATGATGACTTCGTAGTTAAGAGCACTGGTTGCTCTTCCAGAAGACTTGAGTTCAGTTCCTAGCACTCAGGTGATGACTAACAACTGTCTCTAACTCCAGTACCAGGGATCTGGTGTATTCTTCTGGCCTCTGTGGGCCCCTACAAATGTTAAGTGCATATAAACACATGCTCTCACACCTACACATTAAGTAAGTAATAAAATAAATAAATATTCATTAAAGAATAGGTATTAGGGCTGGGCGGTGGTAGCACACGCCTTTAATCCCAGCACTTGGGAGGCAGAGCCAGGCGGATCTCTGTGAGTTCAAGGCCAGCCTGGGCTACAGAGTGAGTTCCAGGAATGGCGCAAAGCTACACAGGGAAACCCTGTCTCGAAAAACAAACAAAAAAAATAGGTATTAGATTGAGGTGCAAAAGCCTTGAATTTAATCTCTTACATAGTAGAGGGTAGAGAATTAAGATTGAGGCCAGCCTGAGCTACGTATATCTACAAATACATAAACCTTGTCTCAAAAAATATAACAAAATATTTGAAGCTGTCAAAACACTTCCTGGTCAGAAGCAGCAGAACAGTTCACTCAGAGTCCTCAAATCTGCCCTTAAGACATTGGCAGCTCTGCCGTGGAGCTGCATGTCATTGAGTAAAGAGGACATGTTTCTTGAGCCAAAGATCAAATTGATCAAGATTAAAAAACAACTAAACAAAACAACGATGCTAATAGAAGAAAGACAAAATATGAATTAATTTGTATTTTTGTTCTGATACTTTTCTTTTTAAACAGAACCTCCAGGTGCCCTGGAGGAGGACATTGGACACATTTAAAATTCTAAGTGTAAAACCATTATTGTAATCAAACTCAAAAGAGAGATGGCAAATAGAGGGAAAAATCTTTGCACCACAAATGGAAATGTCCTCACTTGACAAAGACCTTTTATAAAGGAAAAGGACTGATAGTCCAGCACAAGTGAGACAAAGGACCGGATAGGCATTGTGCAGGAAATCCATGTAGGAAAGGCTAGTAGACAGAGAATGGTGACTTCTCTCCTAATTAGCAGTCAGTGGAATGGTATTGTTTCCCTCCCAGTTTGGCTCCTCAGCTCCAAAGGGATGGGCAGCAGTTGGTTTGTGATTGACGACAGGCCGGGGTGTGCCTTGTGCTCACTTCATTTCGTCAGCATTTCAAGTACAGGAACTTGTGGTCTCTGCCATCCCGTCACTGAGGAGGACGACGGAGGGCTACTCCCTATGTTCGGGATGAAAGACACACAGTGTTGTATGTTATATCTGCAATAATACCGCAGCACAGAGTCATGGGCACTACCTGGAGATTAGGGTGTGGAGCTGACAGTTCATTCTCATGGTCTGGCTCTCAGGTGACTATGCAGAGGTGATAGGAAAATCTGTCAGCCCAGCGTAGTGTAGAATGACAGCCGGCCTACATGGTCCCATCCTGACGGGGCTCTCTTGAGTATCCAGGGCTTTCTGCCCAACAGACAGGACTGAACTTGTATTGCTGCCTTTCCCCATACAGACTTTGTTGGTGGTGGCCAGAACAATAGAATTTTACTTAGGGTCAGCACACATCACAATGAACTATACCAAAGCAAAGTGAAGCTTTTGTATTTGGTGGTGAGAAAGGATCTGTTTGCTGTGGACTGAAACCGAGGGCACAAGCTGGCGCCTGGTCACTGTCAGCAGAGGGATCTGCTCAGTCAAAGTGATGGCTCAGTGTCTGAGCTGGAGCTGGTCCCTCTGCAATACATACGGAAGCAGTGGAAACTGCTGCTGGTGGCGGCGGCCTCCCCTGCTCCTGTGCCTGAGGCTGTGTCTTGCTGTGGCTGTAACCCTGCTTTACTCCCTAGTTCTGAGACGGGGAACAGGCATCCCCTGGCACTCTGCCCAGCAATTTGTGAGGACTCTGGTGAGCAGTGTATGAAAGTGCAGGCGGAGGTTGATAAGAAAGAGCGGCAGCAAGCCTTCTCAGTACAGTGGGAGGAGATGGGGAGGAAGAGTGAGTGCCTGCTTCCTTGTTGGTTCCTTTGAGACGGCACCTCAGTGGATAGCCCAGCCCGGTGCGCCCTCAAACTCAAGATCCAAGATACTGCCTTACTTAGCCTCCCGTGTGAAGAGATGAGGGGCTTTTGCTACCGCACCTAAATTTTATTAATTAAAAAGTTGTGTTGTGATATGGAAAAGCTTAGTGGTAGAGTGCTTGCCTAGAATACCCAAGGCCCTGTGCTTTAATCCCCAGCACCTAAAGCGGAAAAAGGTGTCTGGCCTGAAAGGTCTCCTAGTGTTTGTATTTGCTGCTTAAAAGTCAGAGTCTGAGTTGCTTGTGTGGTGCCATTTCTATTAGAGTGGGTTCCTCATGGGTATCCGTAGTGGTGGCTTGTGCATGAGACATTACAAGAATAAAACACTAGTGTTTCTTTAGGGACCTGTTTGGAAAGGCTATTCCTTTTTATTGTTTGTTTTCTGCTCTGAGCTCTCCTCTTAGGGAATGCTACACCTACTTATTTTTGTCTGTTGGGAGTGTCTGGGGTGTAGGGTTCTAACTAAGCACTCTCTGGTTTTCTTCCTAATCTTCAGTATTACATTCATATTTTTTTGTTTTTCAAAATTAAATGTAATTTTTTGTAATCCGTGTATTCTCAGGTTACATAGGATGACATCAATTGAAAGGGAAGAAAAAGAGAAAGTTAAAAAGAAGGAGAAGAAACAGGAGGAGGAGGAGACCATGCAGCAGGCCACCTGGGTGAAATACACGTTTCCAGTGAAGCATCAGGTAACTGGCACTGCGGTCTGCCCCGGTGTGCGCTGTCTCTGCCTGCGGGTGTACTGCGGAGTTTCCAGTGCACTCATTCAGCTTTACCTTGTTACAGTCTTCAGTAAACGAGGTGGTGTGAGCACATCTTGTAATTTTGTGAGCTTGGTTTCTCCTAGGATTTGCGACCAGTTTGTTGAAACTAGTTATAAAAATAAAAACATTGTTAAATTTAGTAGGAGTGTTATGTTCTTTCATAAATCTTTAGATTCCTACTGAAAACTGATTCTTTGGTAAATGTAATGAATTTGCCTGATTCTTTTATTATTATGCTTTTATCTGTTTCTGTGAGTGTCAGACCACACGCACATATGGAGCTCACAGCCTAATTGGCAGGAGTTGGTTCTCCTGTTCTCACCTCGTGGGTCCTGGGCATGGAACTCAGGGCAGCAGGCATGTGTGCCTGCGCACGCCTCCCGCTCTGCCACCTCTCTGTTCCAGTTTGCTGAATTCGTAGCCTGTGTGCGGCAGGTACTCGATACCAAGTGTGCTTGTTTAACCGCTGTGTTTTATTTCTCCAGGTTTGGAAGCAAAAAGGAGAGGAATACAGAGTGACAGGGTATGGTGGCTGGAGCTGGATTAGTAAAACACATGTTTATAGGTTTCTTCCCAAATTACCAGGCAATACCAATGTGAACTACAGGAAGCCTCTGGTAGGAGGTGAGTAGTCTACTGTGTAGTACATACAGCTGATAGGAGATCCTGAATGTTCCCAGTGCTGATGGTTGGCTTGTTGATAGAACCACGTCTAGTTGGTGTTAGTTCTTAGAATTTCATAGTATATTGACTTCATTTCAGATAAATGTATCCTTATGAAATTTTTAATAGCATGTGGAAAATAATGTTGTGATTTACTAATTTACAAGTTCTAAAGTTTTTTTTTTAATTTAAGGTTATTTATATTTTATGTTTATGAGTGTTTGCCTTCATGTATCTATGTATAACATATTCATGCCTGGTGCCCACAGAAGCCAGAAAGAGGACATTCAGTCCTCTGGCCCTGAAGTTAGAGATGGCTGTGAGCCACCATGTGAGTGTTGGGAACTGAACCCAGGTCCTCTGCAAAACTCACAAATGGTGTTAACCAGCTAAGCTAGCTCTTTAGCCCCAGAAACTCTAAAGATTTTTAAATTATCTTTATAAGGCTTTGATATGTAATTTTTAAAAAATATTCAGCCATGTAATTGTTTTCAAAATCTGGATTCTTTTGATTCCACCTGCCCCAAGACCTTATATTCAGTACTAGTTGACATTTTCAGTACTATTACGCCTAGAAACCTAGAAGGGAAGTGAACTGAGACTTCCATGACAGATGAGAGCATTCGGAGTCATAGAACTCAAAAATGCCTCCCTTTTGTGCCCCTCAGGACTTGACATCAACTTAAATGTAAGAAGGTATATGGCACTTCATTTGGGTTTGGTTTTTAGTTAGAAATAGTGAAATATGCTTATTGGATAGTACTTGGTGGTTTTCTGTAAACTCGCTATATTCAGTTCTTAGATTAGGAGGCTGTAGTGCTGTAGTGGTGGCTCAGAGGTTAAGAGCACGTGTAGAGAACTGGAGTTTGGTTCCTCGCACCCACATTCAGTAGTTCTCAACCTCCTGTAACTGCAGGGATCTTGATTTCCTCTTTTAACCTCTTCAGGCATCTGCACACAGATATGTATAAAGACACACAGACACACATAAATAAGAATAAAAATAAGCTGGGTGGTGGTGACACATGCCTTGAATTCCAGCAGAGGAATTCCAGAATTCAGAGGCAGAGGCAGGTGGATCTCTGAGTTTGAGGCCAGCCTGGTCTACAGAGTGAATTCCAGGACAGCCAGAGCTACAAACCTGTCTTGAAAAACAAAAACAAACAAAAAACAAAAATAAAACTTATTTTAAAAATTCTAATATTAAGACCATCTATGGCCATACATGTGATTCTTTTTAGCTAAAAGTAATACAGATGAAAATAAGGATGAATCAGATAAAAGAAAAAGTCCACGAAGTCCAAAAAAAATGAAGACAGAATGTGATTCTGAGAAAGGTGAGGCAAAAGATGCAGAAGCTGCAGCCGGAGCAGATGAAAGTGCAATGGAACTATCTAAGGTGTCTGAGAAGAAGGACCAAGGTAAGCAGCTGCGGTCCAGTGTGGCGGGGCGGGGTGATGAGAGTACCCTGGAGCAGGTTCATCAGCAAGGTACCACACCGTCTCATAAGAGCGTAAATGGTGTAGTGGGTGATTCACCTCACTAAGCTGTCAGGACTGTCGTTGTTCACAGACTTGTTCAGCATTTATGACAATTTGAGGACATTTTCATCATACCAAAGGAAGTTGCTTTCTGATCCCAACCCATCAGTCTATTCTTGGTGGATTTGTCTGTTTTAGACATTTCATTTAAATGAAATTAGGCAGTCTCTTGACCTCCTTTGTTCATCCACATTGCAGTGTATTTCAAAGAATACTCCACTGTATTGATAGGGCCACAATGCATCTGCCCCGTCATTGATCAGTGAGTAGTTGGGCTGTTTCTGCTTTCTAACTGTTATGAACACTAACACTTTCAGTTTTAGGGTTTGTTTCTTGTTTGTTTTGTTTTTTGAGAAAGAGACTCATTGTGAAACTCTGGCCTGGAACTCACTATGTAGAACAGGCTGGCCTGGAATATACAGAAATCTACCTACTTCTGCCTCCTGAGTGCTGGGATTAAAGGTGCCAGCTAATTATCCAGCTAAGTTTTGGATTTTTTTTAAACATTAATTAATTTATTTGTTTTGTGGGTTCCAGGGATCAAACTCAGAACCTGACACACACTTGATAGCAAAGCCTTTACCCTTGAGCCATCTCACCAGTTTTCTGTCCCAAGTATTTCTGTAGGCACAGATTTTTACTTCTTAGTGGTATACCTAGGAGTGGAATTGTTAGATTGTATGGGAACATGGGAACATGATATGTAACCTTTTGAGAAAGCTTAGGACATATAACAAAAAGTATTTTAAACATTTTTTTTTAAACACATAACAAACTTGGGAGATGGCCCCCTGGATAATGGGCTCGGTGCTTAAGCATGAGGTCTAGGAGTTTGTATTCCCAGAGAACACATACATGCTGGTGGGCATTGGTGGCCTGCCTGAAATTACAGCACTTGAAGAAGACAGAGCCTTGCTAGCTAAACTAGCTCTATTGTTGAGGTCTGGGTTCAAAGAATAAAATTGAGACATACTGAAAAAGAATCCAGACACACGTACACAGGAACGTAAACAAACATATAGATGCATGAAACAAAAACATAGGCTGGGCATGATTCACATCTATAATCCTAGTACTTAGGAGACTGAGGCAGAAGATTGACTTGAGTCTGAGCTAGCAGGGGCTACAGAGTGAGACTCTGTCCACAAAACAAAAACGAAGTTTCTGGCTTGACTGCTAACTGACTCCATGACACACTTTATGGGTCACATGTCATTTCTCCACAAATCCAGAAAAGTCTGACTTTTCTGCTTAAATCAAACACTCATTTTGAAGTGTTTATAAGTAATAAAACTGGAAGGAAATTTTTAACAAATGAAAAAAACACAAATAAGTCATCTGTAATTGTAGCACTCAGGAAGCCACATCTGAAGAATCATTGCAAATGCAGGCCTGATCTACACAGTGAGTTCCAGACCAGCCCTATCTGGAGAGAAGTGGGGAATACACACACACACACACACACACACACACACACACACACACACACACACGTGGAAGAAATAAACAGAAGTTTTAAACTCATAGTAGCCTGATAGCACATGTGCCAGAAGTGGTTTTTGTTCAGATTAGTTTGCTATGTGGCCCAGGATGTCCTCAAACTCATGCTCTTCCTGCCTCTGCCTCCTCCCAGTGCTGGGTGACGTAGCTCCAGCTCAGCACAGTTGAAACTAACCATACCTGTAGGCACAATATACTCAATAGCCTATCGTAGGCTAAGTCATTTTTCCCACTATAGAACCCCATCAATTTAGGTAGCAAAAATTAGAATCATCTAGTATTTGAAATGTATCTATTTTTTAACCCCATTTAAAGTTTAGTAGTGTCCATGACCTTCCTGTATATATGAAAATAGCAATAGTAGATACTTCTAAAAATGAGAATTCTTCATGAGTAAAATTCCTTCAGAATAAAAATTACATTTTTATCAATCTTTTTAATTCACAGATGTCAAAGAAGTTTTAGATTCTGATAATGACAAATCGTTCAAGGAAGAACCAATGGAGATAGATGATACTGTCAGAACAGAGTCCCATATAAACTGTCAGGAGAATATTCAAGTGGATGTGGTCAATGTCAGTGAGGGGTTCCATCTAAGGACTAGTTACAAAAAGAAAACAAAATCCTCTAAGCTGGACGGGCTCCTGGAAAGGCGGATTCGACAGTTCACACTGGAGGAGAAGCAGCGCCTTGAGAAGTTGAAATTGGAGAGTGGGGTGAAGGGAGCAGGCAGGCCCCTCACCAGTGCTCTGAAAAGCCCCTCTGAATCAGCAGTAACTGCAAAGGCCAGCGAAGGGTGTCAGGGTGACTGGCTCAGACAGGAACAAAGCCCCAGTCCGAGCCAGGCTAGCCCTGGGGACTCGGGACAGGGGTGCTCACAAAGTGATCCTAGTCTGAGCACAGACAAACTCTACCCAAAAGATAAAATGTCAGATGATGTCTCTGTTCAGAGTTCAGGGCCAAACTGTCAGCGACTGAACTCTGTGGAAAGTGCCCTAGATGCCAGTATCTCTGAGCCTGCCAGTAAGGGACTGGCACTAAGTCAAACTAAAACCCAAGGAAGTGGCTTTATCATTGACGACGCTAAACCAACCAGTGCAGAGGATGTTGGCACTTTGACCTTTAAGAGCAAAAAGCCACTCCCACAGGAAGATAGCCGCACAACCGTGCCTTCTTCCAAGAGTACTGTACCAGCGGTACCTAAAAGTACCAGTGACAGAGATGCCCGGCCCTTCCCCAAAGCAATGGACTTTGATGGGAAACCAGGTTGTGACTCTGAATATAATAGCACTTTGGAAAATAGTTCTGATACCATGTCTATTCAGGATAGCAGTGAAGAAGATATGGTTGTTCAGAATAGCAATGAATGTATCTCTGAGCAGTTTGTAACTCCAGACCAAGGCATGGAGAGTGCGGAGCCGTCAAAATGTGAGTTAGTTCCTAAATCCACTGAAAATTGTGAAGGTAAACTACAGGGTAAGGTAACTGAAGCAAATGGTAACAAAACAGGTCAGCACCAAAAGCCAGATGAGAGACCAGTTAACAGATGCACTGACCAAGTAAGTCTAAAACATACCACTGACAGGAAGAATAATGAAAATCGAGAGTCTGAGAAGAAAGGACAGAAGGCAAATAAATTTCAGATAAATGGCAAAGATAGTAAAGCTAAGGGGTACCTGAAGGGGCAGTGCATGAAGGACAGCTCTGAAGGTAAAGTTGTGAGTGGTACTGTTGAACCAAAGGTCAATAATATCAATAAAGTCATCCCTGGAAATAGCAAGTCACTGGCTGTTAAGGAATCTGCCGTGAAGCCGTTTGTTAACGGTGACATCGTCATGGAAGATTTCAATGAACAAAACAGTTCTGAAACCAACTCGCATTCACTGAGTTCTTTTGATGCCAAAGGTAATCACCAAGACAGCCTCCATACCCTCCCGTCCACCAAAGAGTCAGACAGTACCCAGGTAACCATACGCCCAGCCCCTTGTCCAGAAAGCAACTCATTTAATCAGGTGGAAGATATGGAAACAGAGAGTCCAGAGGTTAAGAAGGTTACCCCATCTCCTGTTACTACTGAAGAGATGTCTAACCTTAGTAATGACTTCATGGATGAAAATGGTCTGCCCTCCAGCAAAGACGAGAATGTCAATGGAGAATCCAAAAGGAAAACAATCATCACAGAAGTCACCACTATGACATCCACAGTTGCTACAGAGTCAAAAACTGTCATTAAGGTAGCAACGGGGGACAAGCAAACTGTAGTTTCTTCCACAGAAAATTGTGCCAGATCCACTGTCACAACTACCACCACCACTGTGACAAAACTTTCCACACCTTGCCCAGACACTGGAATGGACACCATCTCTGTAAAGGAGCAAAGCAAAACTGTGGTGACCACGACAGTGACGGACTCCCTGACCACTGCAGGAAGCACGCTGGTGACCTCTATGACCGTGAGCAAAGAATACTCCACAAGAGACAAGGTGAAACTGATGAAGTTCTCAAGACCCAAGAAGACCCGTTCAGGAACAGCCCTGCCGTCCTATAGGAAGTTTGTTACCAAGAGCAGCAAAAAGAGCATTTTCGTGTTGCCTAATGATGACTTGAAAAAGCTGGCCAGAAAAGGAGGGATCCGGGAAGTCCCTTACTTTAATTATAATGCAAAACCTGCCTTGGACATATGGCCATATCCTTCTCCTAGACCAACCTTTGGTATCACATGGAGGTATGTACTTTATATGTTATTTGGGGAAGGGGGGACTAAAGTTTTTTAAAGTCTCATTTTGAAGTAAAATGAGCTCCCAGAAGAGAGGGAAGCATATATGTAGTGGCCAGGCTAGTGATGGAAATGATACAGAAAGCTGCCAGCTCTGCCAGCGGGTGGTACTAACATTTACCCAGCAGCCATAGACTTAACGAGAACGTAAGGGATTCTTTTAACATGCATGTCCATTTTAACTTCCATGAGCCAAGAGGAACACGCCAAGCTTATTCTCATGGTCTACCTTTTCAAGTTATTGCATGTTGTTTGCTCTGCACCACGACAACCACAGAGTTGGATGATCACTTCCTGGGATTCATAAAAACATGCCTGTAAATTCTTAAAGCCTGTCGTGTCAGCCCTTGCTAGTGAAATTTATTTGCATGATAAACGTTTTGGAGTTCTCTATTATTTATGTAAGAAAAGATAGACTGTAATTTCCTTAGGAACTGTCTTAAAATGCAGAAATAGTCTTATTTAAGAATGCTGGGCCTCCATGTTTGCAGAACACATTGTAAGTTCATAGTATTGGCAGTTGTTAATTCATGTTCATTTTTCACTGGGAAGGAGGCCTAGAAGTTCTCCTGTAGACATATAGTAATTGCTTGTGACCACAGAGGCCAGGTTAAGCCCAGTACCTACCTGGTTTTCCTGACCCCAGGCAGCACTTTATGTGCTGTGTGCGTTTCACGTGCTTGTCCGTATTCTGTCCCTTTTCATGTCTCTGTCTCTACCTTCCTCCCTTGTTGAGAGGGATGAACATAGGCATTAAGAACATCAGGCTTGGAGAGCAGCATGGTCTAGGCTACAGTTGGTTTTCCATGGTCATTCCAGCAGGTTGCTGAGCAGGGCATCATCTCTCTTAAGACTTCATTTCAGGGTGTCTTAAGTATTTCCAGATTCAGTTACTGCCATCCTTCTTTATGTCCTTTATATTATAGTCAGCTAGCTAGTGTAAGAAAGACACAAAACCGGTGTAAATGCAAATTCTCCCTAAAGGAATTCATTTACTGTGGTGACCACTCATCATTTGTATGAGCACGTTTTTTATACCTCATCATTGATTTGAAGTAAGATGTCATCACTCCATGGCACATGCACTAGAGACAGCTGAAAAGTCCACTTTCTCTGCAGGGCCTGCAATGAAGGATTTGCAGAATCCTGCAGGGAATCAAGGAACTCTTCATTGCAGTTCATGGAGTGTAGGATTGCTCTGCACTTTTCTGCTTTCTTCATTGAGAGCGGTCCCAAAGTGCATCCTTGACTGTCCTGCAGGTAACTTCTTTCCCACTGGAAAAGTTACTATGTACATACCAGTAGTTGAACTAAGATGCCCCAGCAGGCAGGGAGCTGGTCTTGCTGCTCCTTATGTTCTGAAATGAAAGGTAGTCACTGGGCCCCAACCCTCACGGGCACCAGAGCCTTTGTGTGCATGGCTGCAGTGCAGGTGCCCTGACTGAGAGTGTTTTGATATGCGCTAGCATGCATCACATCTGTTTGCTCAGTCTCATTTTTTAATGCAAAGAAATACCTCACTGTACATTCTTAATCTGTTGAAGTTGAATTAATAACTGTCACTTCTGACTAATGGAAGCATGGGTAATAAATATGTGTTATTTTGATTTTAGGATACTTTTTAAAAATTACTACAAAAACTATTCATGTAAAGTGCATTTTTACACTAACCCTTGAGTCTCATGTGTTTGCTGCTTAATAGAAGAATTCTGAGAGCTGATGGTGTGATTCTTATTTATTTATTTATTTATTTATCTATTTATCTATCTATCTATCTATATTTATTTATTTATTTGTTGGGAGTTGGTTCTTCTGGGTCTAGCTATGCAGCCCACGCTGGTCTCAAACCCCTGTCCTCCCACCTCAGCCTCATAGGTAGTTAAGACTACACATAGGCCCAGCTGCATCGTGGTACATATTTTTAAGGTAATGTTAAAGCTGAGTGCTATAGGAAAATTGACACTTGTCTCATGGCTGCAGTAAAACCTTTTTGCTCTCTGAACGTACATTTCCTTATATGCGTTTTCCCTGACAAGACTGTCGCTGTCATTTTGAACTGGCAGTTGTTCTCCATAAAGCTGCTAGAGGGGTCCTGCTAAAATGGCCCTATGCTGGGACTATTCTGAGTGATTGATGGACGCTCACTACTCAGGGAAGGGAGGGGAAAGTGTGCGTCACCTGATGATCACTAGGCGAGAAGGGAAGCCTTAGTAGAGACTTTACAAGCGTTTCTTTAAGCCTTCTCTCTGGCATAGCTCATTCTGACCTCTGCTTTCTTCTCCATGCAAGCTCCATCGCCATTTACACCTACCCCTTCCCTCTGGCAATAACTACACAGGATGTAGCGTCTAAGAAGTGTGTGCGTTTTACACACTTCGTTCCTTCTCGTGTGTCCCTTGCCTTCAGTCAGTCAGCCACACTGTCATCCACTGAACACGTGCTTTAGACTGTGGCAGACCTATGTACTTGCTTCTCTGACAGCTCTTACCAGGTAGATTCTAACACACTTTGTGTCTCTCCCAGCTTCATTCACAGTCCTGACCCATCGGCAGCACTCCATTGTTGTTGGGATGAATGAATGAGTGAATGAATCGGCAGACTGATAGCCTGTGGGTGTGTTCATCCACTGATGTTATCTGCATTTTACAGTAGGGTTGCTTTTGGGGACCAGGGATATTGATGGTTGGTAGAGTGCTTGCCTGGTATGTCCAAGACCTTGGGTTCTGTCCTCAGTACAGTGAAGGTGAGACAGAGTGAGGATTTGAAGTTACTCTTTGACCTTAGAGAACAAGCAGAGGAGAAAGAGAGAATAAGAAATGCTTGTTTTTCTCTTGATACACCAAATGGCACAAGGCTTTCCATGGGGCGTGGCCTGAAGTGACAGACACTTTGTTCCTCCCAGGATATCCCTCCCTCCACTAGTCAGCATCTGAAAGGCTCTGTTGAGGGTCGAAGCTTCCTGGGGTGCTAACATGAAGAAACGTGTTATAGGTGGAGCCAGAAATTGGCAGAGGTGTAGGAGCCATTTGACTAGAGGTTCATTTTTCACGTGATAGGAGGAACAGAAAAAGCATCGCCTTTCCAGTGCAAAATTGTCCTAAGATTTCCCATTTGCCTGTTAGTGGAGGAAGTTACCTTCACTGTCTGGGTTTCCTCTGTGATGCATTCAGCCAGTGTGTTCACTTTATGTAGTTTGAAAATGTCCAAAGGGGAATCTAATTATGCAGGTCTTAACAGGGAACTGACAGCCATGGGGTACTTTAATATATGTTACAGTGAATTCCGTTTTAGGATAAAATACTCATTGAAATTGAGTAAATTCATTTTCATATGTGCTTTTGGTGTTACTTTTTAAAAGAAAAGTGTATTTAGTAACTTTACACTCATGCTTATGGAAAAGCGTGAGCCCAGATTCCCTGCTGTGATACAGGACTATGCATTTCTGGGAATAACTTTCTTAGGATTCCAAAATTACCCAAATTGTTAGTATTCATAGTATATGCAGTAATTGTTTTCAAGAGTCACATGGACTACATAATTCCTTGTAGTTTGAAAAAATCTTGTTGCATTGGCAGAGTGTTTTAGTTTTATTTTACTCTTTGATAAAATATAAACATTTTCAATTATTTTGTTTTGTTTTAGCAAAAACTATTTCATCATGATTTTATCTTCAAGACTCCTCAGATTTAGTAACATGGTTATTGATTTTGTTTTTTCTTGGTAGTTTTTCATGCAGATATTTTAGTAGATTAATATAAAAATATAAATTGTCTTATTAATCTTAAGATAAAACACTTACCTATTTATATGGCATTGGAAATGAATCTAGATGATATAAGATGTTATCCTAGGAACTCAAAGCTGTTAAAGACTGTGTAATGTCACAGTCTTACAGAGCCGTGTTAGAAATACTGCGGTTACAGTGAGCACCAGAACCATGTCCTCCAGATTCACAGAGAAGAAGAGTGTGTGAGTGAGTGTGTGTTTGTATGTTTATATGTAGTTGATCTGGGTTGTTCTTTCAGGTATAGACTCCAGACGGTCAAATCCTTAGCAGGAGTGAGCCTGATGTTACGGTTACTGTGGGCCAGTTTGAGATGGGATGACATGGCAGCCAAGGCTCCTCCAGGAGGAGGGACCACACGGACAGGTAAGGGGGTTGGACTTGAAGTTTAAAAGATGTAGGCTAAGGAAATAGCTTAGTTGCTACAGTGCATAGGTCATGCGCTAACATGTGGAGCCGTTTAGGTTCTTAGCATTGGATAACCTGGTTGTGGTGGTGCATGCTTGAAACCTTACCACTGAGGAGCTGGAAGAGGGAGGATCAAAAGTTCAAGGTCATCTTCAATTACATGAGGCCGTGTAGCAAAAAAAGTAGCCAGACTTGGCAGCAAAGGCTGGTAATGCCAGCTACTTAGGAGACTGAGGCAAGAGACTTGCTTGGGCTACTTATACTTAGCTCAAGGCCAGCTAAAGCAACTGTCTCAACCAAAACAAACCAAGAAACAAGAAATGAATCTGTGGCATTAGCACTCACCTAGCATGTACAAGGCTCTGGGCTTGACCCCTAGCACTGCACAAAAATCAAATCATGTGCCAGTCGCTGAATTTATTACATGCTTGTTTTATTTTATAGAATTTAACCTTGCTCAAGTTTTCCGAGTGCCATAAAATCAAGGTTAAGGAGCAAGGTTCACATTCTAGGTGAGTTAGCACACATAGACCCATCAAATTTTCAAATGATAGTTGTTACTACAGAGTATAAGTCAGTTAACCTGGGACTCCTGGACCCTCAGGCACCACTTTGACTGGGTGCTGCCTCTGGGAGTTAACTTGGACCTTACTGCAGTTTTTTTCTTCCTGCTACTCATGCTGAGGTGGAAGGATCGCCACAAGTTTGATGCCAGCCTGGGCTCATGTGTCACGTTCTAGGCAATGGGCTGTAGAGGGAAGCTGTGCATTATATCAGAAGGAAAGGGACGGCCAGCCTACGCAGCAGCGTGAGATTCCCTGATGCAGAAACAAACAGCAGCACCGCCCACATGCTCTCTGGGGCCAGAAGCTCAGCTTTGTAATCAAACAGTGATACTGTGCTCATTAATAAGCCAGATGTTCTGAGAGGACATTGCAGAGTCACATCTTTAAAGAAGTACCAAGTGCTACATGTTCTGAGTTTCTTTGTATCTCAGATGCTTACTAACAGTGTGTATATCGTCTTCCCATAGAAACATCTGAAACTGAAATCACAACCACAGAAATAATTAAGAGGCGTGATGTGGGTCCTTACGGTATTCGTTCTGAATATTGTATTAGGAAGATTATTTGCCCCATTGGAGTTCCAGAAGCACCAAAAGGTAAGAAATAGAAAAAAAAAAAAAAAATATATATATATATATATATATATATATATATATATATATATCTATCATCACTGGCCTGTTGGCCATGTGTTGCATTAATTGAGATTTGGTACTTGTCTGTTGAACTACTTACCTTACACCACAAACTGCTCCTGTATTGAGAAGCATATAGAGCGTAACAGCTGAGACGCTTGGCCTACAGAGGGAGACCCTGTTTCAGGAAGCAGACTCAGCAGTTAAGAGTCCTTACTGCTCTTATAGAGGACCCAGGTTCAGTTCCCAGCACCCACAGTGTGCCTCACAACTCCAGTTTAGGTGACTCTGAGGCCGTTACTTGAACTCCATGGACTCCTGCATGTATGTGCGTATAAACTCATGATAAAAAATGCTTACACTAATGCACCAGCACTTGGGAGGCAGAGGCAGGTGGCTCTCTATGATTTTGAGGCCAGTTTGGTCTACAGAGCAAGTTCCAGGACAGCCAGGACTGTTAAACAGAGAAACTCTGTCTGGAAAAGTAAAAAATAAAAAATAAAACAAACAAAACAAAAAAAAACTAATGCAAACTATTCAAAATAGTCATAATATAAGAGACATGCACAAATGCATAAATAAAAAATTTCAAGCCGGGCGGTGGTGGCGCACGCCTTTAATCCCAGCACTCGGGAGGCAGAGCCAGGTGGATCTCTGTGAGTTCGAGGCCAGCCTGGGCTACAAAGTGAGCTCCAGGAAAGGCGCAAAGCTACACAGAGAAACCCTGT
>CABHPR010144808.1:0-21319 GCA_902168415.1 Peromyscus melanophrys | reverse complement strand
AAAAAAAAAAAAAAAAAAAAAAAAAAAAAAAAAAAAATTTCAAGTGTGGGAAGAGAAAATGATGTCTTCACAAAGAAACACTTTTTGAAAAATTATTCTCCTTAAATGTATACCTTTACTGATATTAACTCCTAGTTCATTTTAGTGAATGATGATGGAAAATAACCCCCATTTGAAAGAATACTGTCCTGGGAGATAATGGATTACTATCACAGTGACCAGTGCTATCCAGGCACCAAAGTGGGCAGCTCAGTTGATGGACAGTGCAGGTCTACTCTGGGCAGCTCAGTTGATGGACAGTGCAGGTCTACTCCTGGCCGCCTCTGTTGATTCCAGCAGCTCAGGGAAAGTGAGAGGAAATGTGGAGTCGATGACCGCTAAACACAGAGGAGACTTATCTAAGGCAGTAAAACCTAATTCTTCTGCTTCTTTATTTTTCTCTTATCCTTTTTATACCACCTAAAACAAAAATTTCTACACAAGAAGGAAATCACCTCACAGTCACGAGCTACGTATTTTCTGAAAACAAATTAAATCTTTAAACGGGAAGAAATCACATTATGATCACAAGTTACATGTTTTCCTTAGAAGCCCACAAGTAGTTAGACATTTTCCTTTGTATTAATTTTCCCACCATAACATTTTCACCTGAAAGCACTGATTCTTTTATTACTAATTGACAAGGTTTAAGCAAGCCGAACGTATTTCCACCAGTTCATTCGGATGGCAGGCAGCCGTTTGCAGTTTCAACGTAGCAAATTCCTAGCCTGTTTCTACTCTGCAGAGTTTTACTCAAGTGCTCAGCTAATCATCTATTTTTCTTTTTTCTTTACACACAATAGGGCCATTTGATTTCCTTCCACAACTTTGTTTTTTCAAGGTGCACACCAAAACCTGTGACTAATTCTGTAAGTCAAGGAACTCAGACCTAACCTTGGTGTAGGGACGTAATTGCTTTCTTTGATCATCAGCCTGTTTTTCCACAGGCAGAGTTCGTGGGTCTGTAATGCATAAAACTAACTTGTTCATTTTTCATCCTTGACAAATCTCACATCTCTTAAGCATCATTGCTTTATGAAAATCATCTTCATTATGATCTTACAAGTAAAGTATGCAGCGAGGAGGGGGATTTTCCCATGAAACAATCACACTATACTGTTAACTGTTTTTTATTATTTACAAGCGGCTGCGCCTTAAGCATCTTATGTCCTAATCAGAGACTGCAAATCTGCTGCTACCAGCAGCGATTAGGCCGCAGCCCTAGGGAATGGAATTCCCTTGGGCACTGACTCTTTCAGAGCTATCCAGGGAAACTTTATCTAGATCTCTATCCCTCCAAAGAACTCACAAGTCAAAGGTTGAGGTGGAATTCTGCTCACTCAGAGAGGTTAAATAGCAAGTAGCTAACCTTCTCCCTTTGCTGGCATCTTCCAAAAAACCCAGTGTCCTTCTGCTCAGCCCCCAATAAAGAAACCTCACTACACTTAGTTCCTCCCTACCACTTCCTGTTAGCTACTTGCTGATTCAGGCTCCTGCCCGCAGGTTAATTTTATTTAATCAAACAAATGTAACACATCTTTGCATTGTTAAGAAAGCAGTAGGAGAAAATGCAACACACTTTAGAATAATATTCCACTATACTAGATACAGTGGGATTCTTTCATGTGGGCACCACACCATACCAAATGCAGTAGGCACACAAAAGCAGCAAGCAGGAGAGAGAAAAGCAGAAGCAAGGGGCATCCTGGAGACATCCCTCCCACCCCCTCTGGGGTGCACCCATCATAGCTGTGCTCCCTATGCTCCATTGCTGACTGCAGCTTCTCCGAGGTGGCCACTGCCACTGCCTCACATCGCTCTCTGTGGCCCGGATTCTATTGCCCTCTGGGCCCTGGACAAGGCTCAGTGCTACTCCCTCTTTATTGTACAGTGTTTTAAATCTCTCTCTTTTTTAAAGATTTATTTATTATGTATATAATGTTCTGCCTGCATGTACCGCTTGCAGGCAGAACAGGGCACCAGATGTCATTATAGGTGGTTGTGAGCCACCATGTAGTTGCTGGGAATTGAACTGAGGACCTCCGGAAGAACAGCCAGTGCTCTTTAACCTCTGAGTCATCTCTCCAGACCCAGTATTTTAAATCTTCCTGGGAGATTTTTGCATGTTCTTCAGCTTTTTGGATCCCCTTTTTATACTGGGTAAATGTAGCCTATCTCCTCAGTGCTATGGAGGGAAATAAGTCTTGCCAGCTCAGCTGTGAAGGACTCTAGGCTTGCTTTAGTCTTTCAAGCAAGGAAAGGTTGAGGATGACTGTGACCCACGATCTGAGCACAGTGGCCCAGACTCAGCACTCGGGTCTGAAGCAGAGAGATAGTATGGCTGTGTTTCATAGTGAGTTATATGCCACGCTGCAGCTTACGTAGAAGGGCAGTGTTGGTAAGGAAGAAGAGGGAACAGACACACACAGTGCGACCAGGGAAGCCCCTCCTCTACCTCAGCTGCTGGGTGTACATGTGAGGTGTCCTCTTCACACGACTCCCCTTCCTCTTCACTGACAAGGAAATTTCATCAAGCTGACCCTTTTTGTTTCAGACTCTCACCAGGCCAAGGAGAAGCAGTCTCTAGTGATCCCTGGAATGGGTATTGCCAGGAATTTGGCCTTCTTCCCCTTCCCTTCCCCAGTGTCCCAGCTCTCAACTTGCCTCCCAGAAATGCTAACTCTTTGAAAGAAATTGTGGTGGTGGTGCTGGAGTCTCAGCAATGAATTGCTTAGTTACATGTGGAGAAGGAATGAGGAGCAGTCCTAGGCAGAGAAAAAGGGGTGTAAAGGCCCACCAGCCCTTTATCAGGGTTGGTGAGCCATGACCCATGAGCCTTGGTGACTACCTGCTTTTACAAATGAAGTTTGATTGGAACACAGCAACATGTAACTCTTAACATTGTTTGTTTTTCCACTGATTCTCTTTAAAAATTGATAGGTATCGCTGCTTTGCCTGCATATATGTCTATGAAGGTTTCAGATCCCCTGGAACTGGAGTTACAGATGGTTGTGAACTGTTGCTGTGTGGGTCCTAGGAATTGAACCCAGGTCCTCTGGGAGAGCAGGCAGTGCTCGTAACCACTGAGCCATCTCTGTAGCCCCCAGACATTGTCTTTTTGTTTGTTTACTTGTTTTAATGGTGTATGTGTGTGGGTGTTTTTCCTACAGGTATGCCTGTGTACCATGTGTGTGCCAGGTGTCTTAGAGTCGTGAAAAGGGCATTGGATCCCCTTAGACTAGAGTTAAGCACAGTTGTGAGCTGCCATGTGGATACTGGGGATTGAACCCAAGTCCTTTGAAAGAACAGCCAGTGGTTCTAACCACTGAGGCATCTCTCCTGCCCACAGGCACTTCGGTTCAGAATCGCACTGTAGACCACTGGCCTATATGGTCTCAAGGGTTTGCAGGAAAAGTTTGGCTGGTGGTGGCGTCCTGGGCTATATAGCAGACCCTGTCTCAAATTAAAAAATGTAGTTTGCCAACTGCCATGCTTCATGCGATGAGATGTCTGAAGAACTCTTATCAAAACAGTATTGCTGAAAATACTCTGATTTCTTTCTCCAAGAAACACCCACACCTCAGCGGAAAGGCCTTAGATCAAGTGCACTGCGGCCAAAGAGACCTGAAACACCCAAGCAGACCGGCCCTGTTATTATTGAAACCTGGGTGGCAGAAGAGGAGTTGGAACTCTGGGAGATCAGGGCTTTTGCTGAGAGGTAATCGGCTAACGCCTGGTCATGTTGAGGATTTTATCACTTCAGAGTTAGTGGATTGTCACGTTAATAGTCGCTGTAGTTCATTTGAATTCATTTTTCCCTACCTTTTGATTTTATGTACTACCTCTGGGTAGTTTATTTAAGTCCTGTTTCTAAATTTTAGTGTGTTAGTATTATACATTTGTTAGTCTTAAAATATCTTAAATGTTCATTTAAAAACAGAAATAGTCCATGTTTCTGTATGATGCCAAAGTCAGCCAGATTTTATTTATTAAACGGTTTCTGATAGGTTGCTCCTTTTCCCCCTGCAGAGTGGAGAAAGAAAAGGCTCAGGCGGTGGAGCAGCAGGCTAAGGTCAGTAGACAGCAGGTGGGATCGCTGCCCAGCGTGGCCTCCCCAGCCAGCGGGGAAAGATTGACCTCTGTAGCCAAATTCAGGATTATATATTCACATGGGATTTTTAAAATATACCTCATGTTTCATTTCTTGAAAATATCTCTGTGGTATAATAATCTGTGGTTCTGCAATTCATGCGCATGGCTGCAGGGTGTTAAATCCTCCTGATTATTAGTTAAATCCTCCTTCTGATTATTATTACAATTCTTTGAGTAGTTTCTAGAAAGAATTTTTTCCGCTGAGCTTGGTAACGCAGCCTGTAAAGAAGTAACCTTGGCTGAGGCTCAGAGTTCATGGTAATCAGTGCTCACTAAGTCCTTGGTTGATGTTTGGCATCCTATTATGGTGATCAGTATACTCTGTCTGAGAATCAAGGGAAGATTCTTGCTTCTCCTGAATGTGTCAACTTAGAGGATGACTTAATGTGCTTACTTACAGTATTGTCGCCATAGCTACACATTTATATTGATGTGATGTGTATGTCTTTTGCCTGATGTATGTCTGTGCACCACACGCATGTCTGGAGTCCATGATATTCAGAAGAGGGAATCAGGTCTCCTGAAGCTGGATGACTGTGAGCCACTATCCAGGGGCTGGGAACACTTGGTCCCTGTAACAGCAGCCATTGCTCATAGGTCTTGAACATCTCTCCAGCCCCAGCTGCACATATTTTAAAAACACTTACTTTTTAGGTTTCAAGCCATTCTTTTTTCATATTTTCTAAAGCACGTTTTTCAAAATCTTACGTGTCTTTCAAATGACTGTGCATCTTTTTCCTCACTTAAAATTTGAGAAAATAGCACTTTTGAGTTATGTGCTCAATTCTACCATGGAAACTTACAGAAAATCACAAGTAACGGTTGTTACTATAGCAACTGGCTAGTTGTTCTGCTCTGTGCTTGTTCTGTTTTGTTTTTCGAGACAGCGTTTCTCTGTGTAGTCTTGACTGCCCTGGGACTTGCTCTGTAGACTAGGCTGACCTCAAACTCAGAGATTCTCCTGCCTCTGCCTCTCATTCCTGGGATTAAAGGCGTGCGCCACCACCGCGCAGCTGCTCTTTGCTTTTATAGGTATCTTTTGTCATCTCTGCAACACAAGCTGATGTGGTACTTCTTCATTTGTTTTAGACTAGCACTTCAAGGTTGGTTGGTTGGTTTGTGGGTTGGTTTGGTTTTCTTCGAGACAGGGTTTCTCTGTGTAGCCCTGACCGTCCTGGAACTCACTCTGTAGACCAGGCTGGCCTTGAACTCACTCTGTAGACCAGGCTGGCCTTGAACTCACAGTAGTCCTCCTGCCGCTCTCCCATGCACTGCAGTTACAGGCATGAGCCCCCATGTCCAGCCCTTGTTTGTGGTTTTGAGACACAGTGTTGCTCTGTATCTCGGGCATCCTCACATTCAAGGCAACCCCCCTACCTTAATTGGCCTATCCCAGGTCCATCGTGTCCTTGGGCCAGGTGCACAGCCGGTCTGAGCCTCAGTTCTTCATGTTTAGTGTTCCAGTGCCAGCTTTCTGATTTGGTGGGAAGTATTGGTGAATGAGGTATTGCCCATGCAGGCCGTCCTCCCTCCCCAGTGTCTTGCTCCTGGAGGCCTGTGCTGTTGCCCTTCCCACCGCGGTTGGCTAGCTAACTGGGTAACTCCCACCACTCTTGAATTAAAAACCTGCGAGGTGTCTTCTCCACCAGTTTTGCTTTGGTCGTTTTTGTTTTATTTTGTTTTGTTTGAAACAGGGTCTCTCTATGTAGTCCTTGGCTGTCCTGGAACGTTGTATATAGAGTAGGCTAGAGAACTGCCTCTCTCTGCCTCAGAGTGTTGGGATTAAAGTCATGCACCACCACACCCAGCCTGATTTTTGAGAGTGGATCCTACTCTGTAACCTAGGCTGATCTTGAATTTGAAAGTTCTCCTGAGAGTTGGGATTATAAATGTGCCTACCACACCCAGTTTAACCCCGTGTTTTCATTTTTATTTTTTGCAGTGCTAAATAATGAACCCAGAGCCTTGTGCAGGCCAGGCAAGCACTGTACTGACTGAGCTGTATTCCCAGGAACTCTGGTGTCTGATGATTTTTCCCTCTGTAGCATTTCAAGTAACTTAATTCTATAGTTCACGAAGTCATTGTAGTACAAAGGAAGCTGAAGCAGGAGGATTGCTCCAAGTTCAAGACTACACTGAGCTGTATAGTTTGTTCCAGGCCAACTTGGGCTACAGAATGAGACCCTATCTATGAATAAACAGTAACAGAGCCTCAAAACTATTTATAATTCCCATATAGCTTGTTCACAAGTTTGCCAACCTGAATAGTAATAATAAAAACTAGCATCATGCTCTTTTGGATTGGATAAGCTAAGCTAGTACCATGAAACAGGCCCACCCCTCTTCTTCTGCTCTGACTCTGAAATGCAGGTGTTCTCTAAGAGTTTCCCACATCTGTTTTCACTCTAAAAGCTAGATGTTAAATAGTCCATTTTGATGCTTAAATTTTTTATTGATGAACAATTTACAGTTGATGTAAAGACTTGGGGATTGAGCCTTCATGCAGGATTCAGGATAAATTATACAGACATGCTTTCTTTTTGGTGGTTTAACATTGGGAAATCCTGCAAAATGGGGTGCATCACGTAGAACTGGAGTTCACGTTTCCTCTCCTTGACTCTCAGAAACGTTTGGAGCAGCAGAAGCCTCCGGTCATTGCCACGTCTACCACATCCCCACCAAACAGCACAAGCAGCACCGTCTCTCCAGCTCAGAAGGTGATGGTGGCTCCCTTGAGTGGTTCTGTCACCCCTGGGACGAAGATGGTGCTAGCCACCAAAGTTGGGTCTCCTGCCACAGTTACATTCCAGCAAAACAAGAACTTCCACCAAACCTTTGCCACGTGGGTGAAACAAGGCCAGTCCAACTCAGGTAGAGCCGGGGTGAATGAAACATTGCTTTCCTCGTGGGGGAGAGGGGTCATTTCTAACCTTCATTTCCTGAGAGCACTGTTCTGCTTCTGCTACTGCTTGCACAGGCAGGCTGTGACAGTCGGTTGTCGTCGCTGCTCTTTGTGGAGCTCTCTCTGCAGTCCTCACCTTCAGTATCCACATAGTGCACTTGGAGCAGAGAGCAGTGGTTGCATTCAGTACAGAATGAGCCACATTTCATTCATCGGTGCCCTTCCTAGAAGTCACTGCGCTGCTGGTATTTAAAATCTAAAGCTTATTAAATGTCTTATACCCCATTAGCCACCAGCACAGCTGCCACCTCTGCTACAACCATTGCCAGCACAGGTCAGACGTTCCAAATTACAGGCAGTCCCGTCACTATGGCAGGAAAAGTAATTACCAAACTGCCACTTCCTGCAAACAGCAAGATTGTCGCTGTAAATGTGCCAGCAACACAAGGAGGTAAGGGGCCTCACGGAGTTCGAGTTCACCTTCGCCAGATCATGCTGTCGCCATCACTCCATCTCCTTCTCACTGGTTTCAGTCGTCAGGTCTCACATTCTGTGTAGCCCACTCTGCAACCCACCACACGTAGTTTTTCCTCACACACCAAGCAGCGCCTGATGCTTTTCCTTGAAAGGTGGTAGTTCATGTCTACTTCATCTCTCTTTAAGGCGTGGTCCAGGTACAGCAGAAAGTCCTGGGTATCATTCCATCGACAACAGGTCCAAGTCAGCAAACCTTGACTTCATTCCAGCCCAGGACTGCAACAGTCACAATTAGGCCCAATACCTCAGCCTCTGCAGGAACCACTACCACGTCACAGGTAAGTGCTCTTCAAGGAGTTCTCTGTTGAGAAATGTTGAACACATCAGGGGGACATTCCTGTGGCCTCTTTCAACATTAGTTCAGTTCATCTTCCTTCACTGTGATTTCATTTGTGATGAAGTACCATTTTGGAAAAATATATATAATTTTTTTATACTTGCAATGTTTTGTTTTTCTCCCTTGAGATGGGGTTTCTCTGTGTAACTTTGGCTGTTCTGGAACTTGCTTTGTAGACCAGACTGGCCTGGAACTCGGGGACCTGCCTGCCTCTGCCTCCTAGGATTAAAGGTGTGCACCACCACCACCCGGCAATTTTTTATATAAAAAATGATATACGATGTATTAACTTTGGCATTTGGTTAATTCCATATTGGTATTGTTCATAAGTAATAACGATTTGCCAAGCTTTTCTATAGAAAATTATGTCTGACTTGATGAACAGCCCTGGATGTGGTACTTCCCTTCCTGGTGCCAGCCCTCTCTTGAAGCGCCCCTCCCTTTTGCAGGAGTTCTCTTCATCTTTGCTTTAATTCATCTGTATTCCTTCTGATCAAAAAAGAACAGATTGGGGGCTGGAGAGGTGACTCAGCAGTCTTCCAGAGGACCCAGGTTCAATTCCCAGCACCCACATGGCAGCTCACAACTGTCTGCAACTCCAGTTCCAAGGGATCTGGCACCCTCACACAGATAAACTCGGGCAAAGCACCAGTGCACATAAAATAAATGAATCTTTTAAAAAAGAACACATTGAAATATACTCTGTGGGGTGGTGGTGGTGCCTGCCTTTAATCCCAACACTCAGGAGGCAGAGGCAGGCAGATCTCTGTGAATTCCAGGACAGCCTGGTCTATAGAGCGAGGTCTAGGACAGCCAGGACTGTTTCACAGGGAAACAAAAACAAACAAAAAGAAATATACTGTATGTCAGCTAAACATGCACATATGAGGTATAGCATTTCTTTGGTGCTGGTATCATGGAAAAGTTTTAAAGTCACAATGTTCTAGCTCTCACTATAAAACTGAAATAATGTGGTCATTATTGTCATGTTTCCAACTAGAAAAGGCTATGGGATTTGTGTTTATTTATTACAGTCCCCAGGTTCTGGGACTCGACCTCTTCCTTGAGCAGCAGTGACAGAGCAGAGCCTTTCTGTCTTTGTGGCTCCCTGCAACTTTTGTCATCAGTGGCAACGAATTTCATAGTTCATTTGAATTAAAGTTTCTATCTTCAAAATTCCACCTTCATACCAACACTGAGTACAATTTCAAGTGTGATAGTGGGGAGGCTGAGGCAGGTGGATCCACATAGTGAGTTCCAGGGCAATCAAGGCTATGTAGCAGAACCCTGTCTGTCTGTCTGTCTGTCTGTCTGTCTGTCTGTCTGTCTGTCTGTCTCTCTCTCTCTCTCTCTCTCTCTCTCTCTCTCTCTCTCTCACACACACACACACACACACACACACACACACACACACACACACACACACGTATAATCGTGTTGGTTCTCTGCCATCTCTGTAGGATGGTTAATGAACTTGAGTTGTAAGACCAATGTGTTTTAGTTATTTTAAAGCGGTTTTAATTCTTTTTGTTTTTTTGTTTTATTTTTGTTTGTGAGACAAGAGTTTCTCTGTGTAGCCCTGGCTGTCCTGGAATTCACTCTGTAGACCAGATATCCACCTGCCTCTGTCTCAGGGTACTGGGATTAAAGGTGTGCGCCACGACGCCTGCTGGAGCAATTTTAATTCATTGTCCTTTGCTCTTCACAGGTACTCACAGGGCCTCAGATCCGTCCTGGTATGACCGTGATTAGAACACCACTCCAGCAGTCCACACTAGGAAAGGCAATTATTCGAACCCCTGTGATGGTGCAGCCAGGTATTCCTGCATCCCGTATTACTGTTTTAGTATTTGAACGCCAAGTCCAAGAAGTTGGGACACTCCTCTCTATTTGTCATTCTTTGTGTTAGGAAATACCGATTTGAATTAGTACTTAAGGCACGGTAATACTAAGTAATAAGCAGGATCTGTGTTTGTGGTGGGATATCATGATCCTGCTTATTCTCTTCCCTGCCAAGAAGAGGAAAAGTGACTTCAAGTTTACTTACAAAGCAAACAAGGGAAACCTCTAATACATGTAAAAGATAGCATCCAGACCCTTAAAGTAAAGAGAACAACAAAGGTTTTGTACATGAAAATTGCAAAGGCAGTGTCAGACCTTGAATTAATCACAGGTAATGTAAGCAGGTTAAAACTATGATATTAAGAATCCAAGACTGTTACTTAGGCCTGGTGCTTGATGGTAGAGCTTTAGTTTTTTGCATGCAAGGCCTTGTCTTTGGACCCTGGCATGGGGAAGAGCAGGGCATGGTGGGAATTGAAGGTATAAAATGGAGGGAAAATCCAAAAACAAGGCCTCCAGAGATGACTCATTTGCTAGGGACACTGGCTTGAATGTGTGGTTTGATGATATTTCAAAGAGAACATGCATATAGTGGATTATCTCCTTGATTCTCATATAACTGACCAGAACCAGTCTATTTTTAGATTTATTTATTTCATTTTACATGTCTGAGTGTTGTGATTGAATATGTGTCTGTGTACATTGGGCATAGCTGGTGCCTGTGAGGTACATCCCTGGAGTTGGTGTTATGGGCATTCGTGAACTGACATGTACATGCTAGGAATTGAACATGTCCTGTGATCCTCAACAAAAGCGGCAAGTCCTCTTGACCACTGACATCTCTCCAGCCCCAGAACGAGTCTCTTCTGTGTTTCTGTAGTAGTTTAGCAGTACCATATCTTAAGTCCTAACTTTCCGTGTATTGTTCCAAAACGGTAGTGCGTAGGGCATGGTCCTGGGCCTCTGAAGCTCTCATGTCACACTGAAATCTTATGGGTCATCTTAAGTGAATGGAAAGGTTAGGAGGAGCAATAATGAAAAACTTGCTGATTATTAAATCATCTCATGAGGCCACCAATCTTAACATTATTCCCAGGGACTGGAGAGACGGCTCAGCGGTTAAGAACCCTGACTGCTCTTCCAGAGGTCATGAGTTCAATTCCCAGCACCCACATGGCAGCTAACAACTGTCTGTAACTACAAGATCTGACACCCTCACACAGACATGCATACAGGCAGAACACCAATGCACATTAAATAAAAATAAAAAAAAGAAGAAGAACATTATTCCCAGGAAAGCACCCAGATAGATGCAGCTCAAGAGCCATTTCACTTGAGAATTTACTGCATGACTGAGAAAATGCCTTTTGTCTTGTTTTTGAGACGGGGTTTCTCTGTGTGGCCCTGGCTGTCCAAGAACTCACTCTGTAGACCAGGCTGGCCCCAAACTCACAGAGATCCACCTGCCTCTGCCTCCCAAATTCTGTGATTAAAGACTCGTGCCATATTGACTGGCCGGACTGTTCTTTCTAAACTCTATTGAAGCCTGTAGGAATCTTTGGGTGTGGTCCTGTGTTTGAACTCATCTTGGGTTATTGGCAACCAAATGTCTCTTTGAAGATTGAAATTAACTGCATTCATCTGAAAGATCAGACAGTTTTAATTCCAAGTATGCTAAGAGCATGTGATCAATAAGGGTGTCTTACTGTTTGTGCAGGTGCTCCTCAGCAAGTGGTGACGCAGATCATCCGAGGACAGCCTGTTTCCACTGCCATTTCTGCTCCAAGTACGGCTTCTTCAGCACCTGGGCAAAAAGGGTTAAGTCCAGGAGCACCAGCTGGAACTCTGCAGCCTGCAGCCCCACAACCCCCTCGTCCCCAGCAAGGGCAGGTGAAGCTCACCATGGCTCAGCTCACTCAGTTAACACAGGGCCACGTAAGTGACTTGGCTCTCCTTCGCTCTCACTTGAGAGACAGTCTTATTTTTGCTCAAGTTTACATTTGATCTTAGTTCTGTTTTGAAGTATGCATCCTTTAAGAAATGGCAGCTTGGGGCTGTGTAGATGGCTCAGAGGTTAGAGCACTAGCTGCCTTTGCAGAGTACCCAGGTTAGCTCCCAGTACACACAACTACCTTAAACTCCAGTTTCAGGGGATCTGATGCCCTCTTCTGACCTCCATGGACACCAAGCATGCACAAAGAACACAGATGTACATTCAGGCAAATACTCATACATATAAGTAAAAACCTTTTAAAATTACGCAAAGAGAGGAAATGGCTGCCTCCTGGAATCAAACAAGAATACTTATTATTGGCAACATAATGTTCTGCTCTTTCGAGTCCTTCAGTTAGAAGCTGTACAATGAAAGGGAGAGGCATTTATATTACAAAAACTTTATTAGTGGGGCAATTTTAGAAAAAAAAGTGCAAAATTTGGATACATTAAACTGATAGCCTACAACATACAATGTTGCTCTCTATCAAAGCCCCAAGTTCCCAAAAGCCCACTGTAGTTGTTTTTGTGGTTTGGGTTTTGTTTTTTTTTTTTTCTTTTTTTGTTTTTTTTTTATTCTTTGGACACCCACCACCCAGCTCCCAAATAAATACAAGGAGACTTATTTTTACTTAAGAATGCTTGACCCTAGTTTGGCTTGTTTCTAGCCAGCTTTTCTAACTTAAATTATCCTGTTTCTCTTTAACTACATTTTGCCTCGGGGTTTTTTAACCTTTCTTTATACTATATATCTTTCTCTTTTTCTTGCTCCGTGGCTGGGTTGTTTGCCCCTGGCATCCTCCTCTCCTCCTTTTCTCACTCCTCACTTTCTTCTTGCTCTTCATTAAATTTCTCCTTCTATTTATTCTCTGACTGACAGGCCCTCCTCTTTCTGTCTCCTGCCCAGCTATTGGCCATTCTCCTCTTTCTTAGACCATCAGGTGTTTAGGCAGGCACAGTAACACAGCTTCACAGAGTTAAACAAATGCAACACATCTCTGCGTCATTAAACAATTATTCCACATACAAAGATGTTTGGGCTTTTTTTGGTTTTTCGAAACAGGGTTTCTCTGTGCAGTTTTGAGCCTGTCCTGGATCTCGCTCTGTAGACCAGGCTGGCCTCAAACTCACAGAGATCCGCCTGGCTCTGCCTCCCGAGTGCTGGGATTAAAGGCGTGCACCACCACCACCCAGCCTGTTTATCTTTAAGATTTATTTTTATGCTGGGCTACAGAGTGAGTTTCAGGAAAGGCACAAAGCTACACAGAGAAACCCTATCTCAAAAAAAAAACAAAAAAAAAACAAAAAACAAAAAAAAGATTTATTTTGATATAGTATATTGTACCTCCATGTATGTCTCTGTGAGGGTGCCAGATTTCCCTGGGAGTGGAGTTACACACAGTTATAAGCTGCCATGTGGGTGCTAGGAATTGAACCAGGTCCTCTGGAGAGCAGCCAGTGCTCTTAACTGCTGAGCCATCTCTGCAGCCCCATAAAGATGTTTGAAGTATAAAATAACATGATAAAAAGAGTTTAAAGTAAGAATCAGGTGTGACGGCTTAAGTCATAGTGAGTTCTGAGTTATCCTGGGGTACTGGTGGCACCCAAACTCACAAAATTTAATTAATTAGTTAATTGATTGATTGAAATAGAATTTTGGCCTGAACTTGCTCCCTGAACTTAGGAAGTAATGTTTTTTTCCTGCGTTTCTGGCAGAGTAGGGTAGTTTTGAGACAGTGTCACTTTGTAGCCCAGAGTGGCCTCAGACTCATAATTGCGGGGATCAGTACCTGCTCAGTACCTCATTTTACTAATTAATTAAATGGCGTCTGGAGCAGGTGTGTTGTTTGTAGCTGGATGGCTGCCCAGTGGAGAGTTTGGACAGGACCTCTGAGGTTTTGACGTATTTCCACTGTACCTCGCAAATCTGTTTCTTTGACTTACCTCGGTTTTCCTGGGGCCATTGCAGGGAAGGATCTTCATAACATAAATGATTTCTTTAAAACCCTTTACAGATTCGTGATTTGAACGCCGCATATTGTATGTTATCTGCTTTTTCCACAGGGTGGCAACCAAGGTTTAACAGTAGTAATTCAAGGACAAGGTCAAACTACTGGCCAGTTGCAGTTGATACCTCAGGGGATGACTGTCCTTCCAGGACCAGGACAACAGCTCATGCAAGCTGCAATGCCCAATGGTACCGTGCAGCGATTCCTCTTTACCCCGCTGTCAACAACGGCCACAACCGCCAGCAGCAGCAGTACACCCACTGCTTCTGCAGCAGCAGCAGCAGCAGCAGCAGCAGCTGCAGTAGCAGGTAGATCGCTGGGTTGCCACTTGTTTGCTGGGCTGTTGTGTTGCAGGGCCCAGTAGTCGGTCTCCAGCCTGCTTAACCACTTAGCTGCTGATACAGTCAACCTCTCTGCCTCCATGCCTGTTCCTAGGCTCCCTGGACTCCTTCCCAATTCAAACAAAACAGAGTCACAGAAAGGAGGGGCAGGATAATGGACACCATGGCACCTATGCCCACGCCTTGTCCAGCCATGGTAGAGCCCTGCCATGGGGGTGCTAGAAGTGAGGTGAGCTTAGGGAGAGTGAGTCCACCAGGCTCATAACCAGCCCTCTACCAGCCGGTAGTACCTGTTGCCATACCGTAGCAGAAGAGTAGAGTTGACAGAGCCTAGATGACATGTGGGGGACATGCAGGCAATGTCCCAGCTCCCTCGTCAGTCTGAGTGCACCTGAGTGGAAGGCTTAGCTCTTCTCTACTGGAGTTTCAGGAAATCACTTCAGAGGCCTCCTTCACCATCCTTTTCCATCCTAAAGCCAGGGAAGTCACTCTGTCTTTCTTTTTACAGGTTCCGGGGAACAAAAACAGAGTAAATTGTCGCCCCAGCCCCAGGTCCAACCAGCCACAACCATGGTGCCCACTCAGTCGTCAAGTGTGAGTCCTGCAGAAGCCCAGCCACAGACTCCTCAGCCTGCAGCACAGCCCCAGCCCCAGTCCCCAGCTCAGCCTGAAGTCCAGACCCAGCCAGCTGTCTCGGCCCATGTCCCTTCTGAAGCACAGGCCTCCCAGGCACAGTCATCTAAACCCCAGCAACAGTGTCAGCCTCAGAGCAGTGTCCAAGGACAGTCTCCTGGTCGTGTCCAGAGCCCACCACTGACTCGAATACGTCCATCAACTCCATCCCAAGTGACTCCTGCACAGCAGCCCCAGGTTCAGACTACAACCTCACAGCCGGTTCCAATCCCGCCCCCCACGTCTCTGCAGACACCTTCCCAGGGCCAGCCACAGTCACAGCCCCAGGTACAGTCTTCAACTCAAACATTAAGTCAAGTTACTGCTTCATCCCCGTCCTGTCCTCAGCTCCAAACACAGCAGCTGCAGCCCCAAGCCCTTGCTGTACCTCAGCTCCAGCAAGTCCAGGTTCTCTCTCAGATCCAGTCACAGGTCGTGGCTCAGACACAGGCTCAGCAAGGTGGTGTGCCCCAGCAAATCAAACTGCAGTTACCCATTCAAGTTCAGCAAAGCAGTGCTGTGGAGACTCAGCATATTCAGAGTGTGGTGACAGTGCAGGCAGCCAGTGTGCAAGAGCAGTTGCAGAGGGTTCAGCAACTCAGGGATCAGCAGCCAAAGAAGAAGCAGCAGATAGCAAATGAGCGTGAACACACCCTTCAAGCTTCTAACCAAAGTGAAATCATTCAGAAACAGGTAAAGTCATGGAGTCAAAGCAGCCTGTTCAGTAGCGTGAATTATTGTGCTGTGCGGTAGACTTAGTGCTTTGGTTGTGGTAGGCTTCCTGAATGAGACAAGGTCACCGATGGGCAACCTTAGAAGACCAGAAACATTGCTTGCCGCTTCTGGTTTGGAACTCCCTAATGGACATGTAGCATCAGTGCTTATTAGAAACCACTTTTCCCTGGTAGCAAACCAAGTGGTAAGGCCGCCATCACAGCGTAGCGATTCACATGAAGTCACTTGATTGCGAGTGCCGTTCTTTCATTTGCCTGTGACTAGGCAAATTGTGGGCAGACTGAGTCCATTTGCATTACTTGCCACACCTTGTAAAAATACCTTAAGCCCAGATGGGTAAGGTGGTGGTGTGCTGCAGGGGCATCTTGGAGTAGTAGCTGGGTGCAGTGAATCACTGTAGACAGCTAGAGTTCTGCCAGAACGAAGCTGGTGACCTGCAGTCTTCCTGAGGACACTCCTACCAGCAGCCACATGCCCCCATCAGGACTAGGCAAGAGGTTTCGAGTCTTACCAATCTCTGATACACTGTTTTCTCCCTGAGCTGTATCTACATTAAAACTCGTCTCTTTCCAGCCACATGGGATTGTTAGGATTAAATTCCATCATGTATCTGATTGTGAAAGTCCTCTGTGACATGTTCAAATCTCAGCTCTTGTATTGTTTCTTCTGTAAACTGAGTGTTACTCCAGTACCAGTCTTCCAGATCTTTGTAGGGGGCAGGGTCCTCTTGTGGTTGCACAGTGGGTGAAGCCCTTTGGAGCTGCGTTACTCAACTATTTAATCTCAAACAAGTTGGTTGATTTCTTTGTGTCTCAGTGTTTATTTGGGGAAAAAAAAATAGGTTACCATGGAGAATAAGCCATGTCAAGTGCTTGGCTTAGGTCAGTACTTGGTGCACAGTAAGAACCTGGGACCACCTAGCAGCGTCTTTGTATCTGTATTAGTTAGTCAATTCTTCCCAGTCCCAACACTAATGTGTGCTGTTTTTCTACCTGTGTGCTAACTGAACTTGTGTCTGTTATAAAATGTGCATTTATGGATTTGTTCTGTTCCCAAGGTGGTGATGAAGCATAATGCTGTAATAGAACATTTAAAACAGAAAAAGACCATGACTCCAGCTGAACGAGAAGAAAATCAAAGGTAGGGAGAGACACAGGGCCCACCTGAGACTGCGCAGTTTGGCTTGGCTTTGGTTTGGCTTGGCTTTGGTCTTAGCCCGGTTTCATGCCAGGAGTGGGTCACCATCACTCCTTGGAACTCTGCAGTCCGTTTGTCCATCATCTAGGACGTAGACAGATCGTGCCTTACCTTTCAGGGTGAACACCCAGTGTTACAGAGGTTGTGTGTTTTTCTCTAGAATGATTGTGTGTAACCAGGTGATGAAGTATATTCTGGATAAGATAGATAAAGAAGAAAAGCAGGCGGCAAAGAAACGCAAGCGCGAGGAGAGCGTGGAGCAGAAGCGGAGCAAGCAGAATGCCAGCAAGCTCTCTGCTCTGCTCTTCAAACACAAGGAGCAGCTCAAAGCCGAGATCCTGAAAAAGAGGGCACTCCTGGACAAAGAGCTGCAGATCCAAGTGCAGGTAGGTGCGCACGCCTCGCCAGGCGAGGGCACCACACCCTTCTTCCCTGCCATCCTAGTTCAGCCTGAAGTCCAGCTCCTTTCCTACATGTACATCTGTGTGTTTGTAGCATGGAGCCGTTTACTAAAGGCGTGCTTAGCTTCTGAGATGAGGCAGACCTTTCTAAGTTGTCTTCCTCCCTCCAGTCTGAGAAGGCTGAGCTGTCTTGTTTGTTTGTTTATTTTCGAGACAGGGTCTCTCTGTGTAGCCCTGTCCTGGAACTCGCTGTGTTGACCAGGCTGGCCTCAAACTCAGAGATCTGCCTGCCTCTGCCTCCCGAGAGCTGGGACTAAACGTGCGCCACCATCGCCTGGCATGGGGGGAGCTATCTCAGCCGTGCTGTGGCTTTTATGGTCTGTGCCATCACTCACCAGGAACACATTTCAGAAGAATGCAGAGGAGCGTCAACACAGGAAAACAAACGCCCATTTGTTAAGACAATTTTCCTCTCCTTAAAGTGACCCTGTAGGCACTGCTATAATCCATTCGTGCATATTTCCAGAGCTTTCTGATAAACAAGTAGCCTATTGAAAGCATCCCATAAGGTATCCTGTACATGTTAAGAAAATACCCATCAGACCAACAAATAACCTTACATAACCCGAAAACCTGGTGTCTTCCCACAGAAGACAAACCAGACAGGGCCAGCAGTCAGCTTAGTGGTTGGAGGAAGAAAGAAGACAGAATTGGTACCATGCGTGATGATGCAGTTACTACAGCGACATCCCCAGGGAAAGCATCCTCACCTTTTTAACAGAATTAAGGTTGCCAGCATTAGTATTAACACAGAGTACAGCTGTTGTCACAATATCCTGAGGAAGAGAGCCCATTCACAGTAGAATCAGAAAACTTAAAATACAGCTTCACACTTGCTGCCATGATACAGTTCAGGTAAGAGAGCTGTTCACAGAGCATCAAACATGTAAATTACAGCCTCACACTTGATATTAAATCACTACTCAGGGCCTGGTGTGGTGGTGCACACCTGTAATCCCAGCCCTTGGGAGGCATTCAAGGACAGCCAGAGCTACATGGTGAAACTATGTCTCAAAAAAAAGTAACTCAGATATATTAAAATTTTACATGCAAAACAGAACACAAAAATACTGGGAAAAAAATACAGTTGCCATTTTTGAAGCCTTGGAGAGCAATTCTTGCAATTGTGTTGTTATTTCTTTCATTTCATCTTTTTATAAACATCTGCATAATGACTCTGCCTTTGGTTTATCTCAAATAGGATCTCTCTTTAACCCAGGACTGGCTTCAAGTTCCTGGGCCTCCTGCTGCAGTCTCTTGAATGCTAGGATAACGCCTGTTCCTCACGTCCAGGGAAGGCTCTCCTTAGGATGGGTAGGACTCCTTGTGGGGGTGCAAGGAGTCCATGCAGTTGGCCTTACACAGCCACTGTGGAGCCGCTGGAAACTGCATGGCTAGGACTGCAGTGAGAGCAGCAGGCTGAGAGAGGAGGTTAGCTGCACTTCTCACGGCCTTCTTAAGCAGGAGAGAGAGAGAGAGAGAGAGAGGGAGAGAGAGATGGGAGAAGGCACTGATTTTAACTTGGAGGTCGAGGTACAGTTCATCAAGGCAGAGGAGTATCGGCAGCAGTAGTGAAACAGACGTTAGTTCATTGTACACACAGTCAGAAAATGGGTGAGTGCATGCTTACTCAGCAGTGTTCTTTTGATTTTTTTGAGACAGGGTTTCTCTGTGTAGCATTAGCTGACCTGGAATTCACTATGTAGAGCAGGCTAGCCTTGAACTCACAAAAGATTCACACCCAGATAACAATTTTCTTTTTGTTTTTGGTTGTTTGGTTGGGTTTTTGTTTGTTTGTTTGTGTGTTTGTTTTGTTTTTCCAGATGAGGGTCTCACTAATTGTCCTGGAACTCACTATGTAGACCAAGCTGGCCTTGAATTCACAGAAATCCTCCCACTTCTGCCTTCTGAGTGCTGTGGTTAAGGTTCTGCACCACTCACCCATCTTTTTTTTTTGTTATTCTTCCCACCCCCACCCTACCCCTCAGGGTTTCTTTGTGTATCCTTGACTAGAAAACTGTATGTGTGTGTGTGTCTGTGTGTGTGTGTGTGTATGTGTGTGTTTCTGTCCCTGCCTTTCATCATCTCTGTAGGATTGCTGGGATTGCTGATGTAAGCTGCTACATCTGCTTTTTTAGCATTCTGGGCATTGAACTTGGATTATCAGACTTTTGTGACAAATGAGAGAACTGAGCAGATGCCATAACCGGCTGCTCAGTCTTCTCGCAGAGATCAGGCCTCAGTTTCAGTTTCTTCCTGAGACTAGACAGGCAGTTTCTGAGGAGGAGCCACAAACAAAGGACAATTAATCCCTGGTGCTCCTGACCACAGGGACAAGGGAGATAGGATGTACCAAGCCTGGGCCACTGAGCCAGCACCCATGATCAGTGCATACTAAGCCAGCCAGCCTCCACAGCATCTCAAGGACAAAGCCTGGGGCTTATCCAGGCCTGCCCCAAAATGAAAAACTATACCCCTGACCAACCTCTAGCTAGCCCTGGCTAATTAAAACGTACTAATATGATTGCCACTTGCTTAAGCCAATTGTAGATAAAATGACCTATCTGCTCTAGGACCTTTCCTTGGCTATGCTCAAAAGGAGCCCACACAGACCTCTCGGGATTTTCGCCAACTTGCCTTTATGTGGGGTGGCCAGCCCCAGCATGATGGAAGCTTTCTCAAGATAAGCGCTCTTCTGATTGCATACATGGATGGTGTTCTTTTGTGGGACTTCTCTAGGACCCTAACAACAAGCACTTTTACTCACTGAACCATCTCACGAGCCCAGGATCCTAATTTATGGCCAGCCGTAACTAGTGTTGTTTTGGGTGATGTTTATTTGTTATGGGATTTGTTTCGTTTTGAGACAAGGTCTCAAGTAGGCTAGGCTAGTTGTAAACTCGCTGTGTTGCAGAGGAGGACCTTTAACTTGTAATCCTCTTGTTCTGTCTCTTGACTGCTAGCACTGTACACCCAAGTAGAAAATTTTATGCCTAGATCTCCTTTCTTAAACCCAAACAAAGCATGGGAAACAAGGACAGTCTTTCTCTTCTTCTCTTCACTGCCCGCCAGACTGTTTTGGGTCTTGTGTTAGTTCCTGTACTGACTCTCTTAGGAGGAGCTACTTGAACTAGCAGTGGTGGCGCACGCCTTTAATCCCAGCACTCAGGAGGCAGAGGCAGGCAGAGCTCTGTGAGTTTGAGGTCTGCCTGGTCTGTGCAACGAGTTCCAGAACAGCCCAGGCTACACAGAGACCCAAAAAGAGAAAGAAAGAATATGAAAAAAGGGGGTGGGGGGAGCTATTTGGCAGGTGGGGATAACATCCAGCTCCTGCCCAGGTTGCTCCTTCATGTAACCCTGGTGATCATCTGTCTGTGTTAACTGACCACAGGAAGAGCTGAAGAGAGACCTGAAAATGAAGAAGGAGAAAGATATGGCCCAGGTGGTGCCAGTCGGTGCTGCGGCAGTATCCACACCCTCAGTGCCAGCGCCAGCACCCGCGCCAGCACCGGCAGCCCCTGCAGCTCCTCCTCCTCCTTCGCCTCCCTTGGCGCACAGTCTGCCGCCTGCAGGCCACCCCACAGCCCCACTGCCTGTCGCTTCCCAGAAGAGGAAGCGGGAGGAGGAGAAGGACTCCAAGTCCAAGAAGAAGAAGATGATCTCTGCCACCTCAAAGGAGGCCAAGAAGGACACCAGGCTGTACTGCGTCTGCAAGACGGCATATGACGAGTCCAGGTAAGTGCTCCCCGCCTCGCTGTTGAGAGGGCAGTTGGCAGCACGGGGAGGGCGAGCCAGCGTGAGGCTGGGCTTCCTCTGCATCAGACACCTGCCTTGACACAGTACAGTAAGGGGCTAGTCACACGCTCATGGGTCTTGCTTGTCCTCAGCAGTGTCCTTTTCTGTCAAAAACAAGCTTGCTGTGGCTTCTTTGCCTTACCGAAGCTCTCTGTGGACTAGCTGCTAAGCTGCCAGCGCTGCATCTTGCAGAAGGCCATCATGGTGGTACTCTTGGCTTCCTATCTGTGATGGCCGAAGCCCAGAGTCCATCCCAAAATGGATGGCACAGAGGCATCACATCAGTTCCCTTTAAAAAAAAAAAAAAA
>CABHPR010144807.1:0-24793 GCA_902168415.1 Peromyscus melanophrys | reverse complement strand
TATCTCACCTCACCGGATCCTCAGCTGGTCTTGTTTCCTCAGACTGGATGCCCCGAGCCCTCATCCAGAACAGGTCTCAGCTGAACTGCTGCTAGAAGCCTGAAAGCTTAACCAGGCCAAATGCTTCTCCAGGCCAAAGGCCTCTAGTTTCTAGTCCTCACGCCTTATATACCTTTCTGCTTTCTACCACCACTCCCTGGGATTGAAGGCTTGCTTTCTGGGATTAAAGGCGTGGGTCACCATGCTTGGGTGTATCCTTGAACACATGAATTTCTGCCTCTGGAATGCTAGGATTAAAGGCGTGTGCTATCACTGCCTATCCTCATGTTTAATATGGTGGCTGTCCTGTTCTCTGACCCCAGATAAGTTTATTAAGGTACACAATATTTTGGGGAACACAATACCACCACAAGAGAACCCTGATACACATGGCTACAGTGTTCATTCTCTGAGCTGATGTCTACTTTCCTATCTTCTTCAGCCTTCGAACTTACAGTTTTCAGCAGGACATAAGGTATGTTTGTTTTTTGGGTTTTTTGGGTTTTTTTTCAAGACAGGGTTTCTCTGTGTAGCTTTGGAGCCTGTCCTGGAACTCACAGAGATCCACCTGCCTCTGCCTCTGCCTCTGGGATTAAAGGCATGTGCCACCACCGCCCAGCTGCTGTGTTTGTTTTTTGAGACAAGGTTTCATGTATCCCAAGATGGCCTCGAACTCTTGATCCTCCTGCCTTGTCTCCCAAATCCTGAGATTACAGCTAGAACACCACCATACTTGACTAGGACATAGGATGTCTTCATCCACTGCTTGCTGCTATAGAAAAATGCCTGAGTAATTTAATTGCGCTTATTAATATTTTCAGTTAGTATACAAAATAATGAGTTGGTTATTTTCATTATATTTTTACTTACTGATAAACCCCTATATCAAGGGCTGACTTTCAATAAAATCATTATGACATTTTTCACACACAGATATATATACATATATGTGGTATTTTGCTCATATTCATCCCCCCAACTTCTCTCCATATGTCTTCCTCTCAACTCCTTATAGTTCTGGAAGCTGGAAAGATGAAGAGCGAGATTCTAGAATGTTAAATTATCTGATGACAGATGCTTCTTAATACCAAGTTGGCACCACCATGCTGCATCCCCTGGTAGGAAGGAGCACTATGTCCAGTGGACAAAGAGTAAAAGTAGATGAGCTTCCTCAGGAAGACCTTTCCTAAGTGCCTCTGATGGTATTTGTGAGGACAGATTCACCACGACACAGTCACTTCCCTCTGCTGCACTGGGGACTGTCCCATTGGTTTCTGTGGCTGTGATGAAATACTAGCCAGAACTAGCATGGGGGAGGAAAGGGTTTGTGTGGCTTTACTTGCCTATCACAGCGCATCCTAAGGGAAGCCAAGGCAGGGAATCAAGGCAGGAGCTGACCCGGAGACATCAAGGAACGCTGATTACTGGCTCACTCCTCATGACTGGATCAGCTTGCTTTCTGATACAACCCAGGACCACTTGCCTAGGAGTGGCATCCCCACAGGGGGATGGGCCCTTTCATCGCGATCATTAATCAGGAAAATCCCCATTGGCATGCCCACAGACCAGTTTGATGAAGGCTGTTCCTAAATTGAGGTTCCCTTTTCCTAGGTGACTCTAGTTTTTGTCAAGTTGTCAAAAGTCTTAACTACCACAGAGGTTAAATTTCAGCAGTGAGTTGAGAGGTGTCAAAAACATTTCAATCAAATTACTTAGTTTTTATAATGTGTATAGACGAATTTCTAAACAGTCTTAGTAAATAAAAAACACAGAGCCAAATACAGAGGAAATAGCCAAAGAGATCAGAGCAATAGCCACGACTAACCTTATCTTACCACCAGCAGTAGCTTCCCCAGAGAGAGAGAACTCTTTCTGTCTGACTTGTCTTTTTATTGCCTTTCTGTTCTGCCTTCTAATTGGCTCTAAACCCAACCACATCACTTCCTCATCACTGCCTGTCTATACAGACCTCCAGGTCTCTGGTTGGTACTGAGATTAAAGGTTCCTGTCACCATGCTTGGCTGTGTCCTTGACCACACAGAGACTCTGCCTGCCATATGATTGGACTAAGGGCGTGTGCTACCACCGCCTGACTCTGCTTATTGGTTCACGTTGACCTCTGCTCTCCAGACAAACTTTATTTATTAACATACAAATAAAATCACATTTCAGCACAAATAAAATATCACCACAAATGTGTATTGGATACTTTTCTCATTGCTCTCACCAAATACCGGACAAGAAACTACTTAAGGGAGGTTTCATTATGGCTCATGGCTTGAGGTGATATCGTGGCAGGGAGGCCTTGGCTGCTAAGCACCAAGGAAGCTTACAGCTAGGACAGCTTACTGCATGGTTCAGATCAGAAAGGAGAGAGATAAAAAGGGGTGGCCCATAAACCTCAAGACCTGTTCCTGTGGTCTGTTCTCTCCTGTTAAGCCTACCTTCTAAAGTTTCCACCACCTTTCAGAATAGAGCTGACAGTTGGTCTAGTGTATACTGTAGCAAACTATCTGTAGAAATAGGAAAGCCATAAGCTGGGGCTGCAACTCGGTGGCAGAATATTTGCTTCTTACATCTGAAACCCCAGTTTGCACACAACCCAGGTTGACCTGCAACTTGGTAAGTACCCAAGGATGACCTTGATCCTTCTGCTTACACCTTCTACTTGCTGGGATTACAGATGTGTGTGTGTGTGTGTGTGTGTGTGTGTGTGTGTGTGTGCGCGCGCGCGCGCCACCACGCCCAACCCTCTCAGTATAAACAAAATCTGCAAAGCATATAGCTGAACAACTTTTAAGAGATCTGTGTCAGTTTTCAGAGGAACATTGTTTACATTGTCCTCTGGTGTCTGTCCTAATTTTGCAAAATGGTCATTAATTTCTCCAGCAAACCTCAACTGCTCAGAATCCTAACTGGAAGCAGAGATTTCTTCCTCCATTAATAGATTAGTCCAACTCCTCTAGGCAGGAACTGTCTAGACCATTTGTCATTTTTCACCACAGGATGTGGAAATTTATACTATCTCTTTGTTCTTTTTTAATATCCTATCTTAAAACAGCATGCTTATCTTAATAATAAAAAAATGAGGGCTGGAAAGACGGCTCAGAGGTTAAGACAGTTTATTGCACTTTTGGAGGACTGGAGTTCAGTGTTTAGCACCCATGTTGGGCAGTTCACAACTACCTGTAAGTTTTGCTCCAGGGTATCCAATGCCCTCTTTTAGTCTCCAAGATATCTGCACTGATATGCACACACACACACACACACACACACACACACACACACACACACACACATTTTTAAAACAAATAAATGCCTGGTGGTATATGCTTTTAATTATAACACTCAGGAGTCAGGAGGATCTCTGAGTTCAACATCAGCCTGATCTATATAGGGAATTCCAGGTCAACCAGGGATACACAATGAGACCCTGTCTCAAAAAATAATCTAAAACTTATCTTTAAAAACAACAAAATATGGGTGTGGTGGCACACATCTTTAATCCCAACACTCTAGAGGCAGAGGCAGGCAGATCTCTGTGAGTCTGAGGCCAGCCTGGTCTACAGAGTGAGTTCTAGTCCATCCAGGGCTATGTGGAGAGACCTCAGAAATAAAAAACAAAGGAGCTGGGCAGTTATGGCACATGCCTTTAATCCCAACACTTGGGAGGCAGGAGGGCGTCTCCGAGTTCGAGGCCAGCCTGGTCTACATAGTGAGTACCAGGACAGCCAGGGATGCACAGAGAAACCCTGTCTCAAAAAAATAAAAATAACAATGGACAAATCTGGGCACAATGGCACATGCCTTCAATCCCAGTATTTAGGAAACGGGAGGATCAGGAGTTCAAGGCTGTCCTTAGTTATATGAAGTTCAAGGGCAGCCTGGACTCTTGAGACCATGCCAGACTCTTCTCTCCCCCAAAGCAAAAACAAAAACACGGAGCAATTTATTTTCCCTCCAAACTAAGCTGAAAATTTATAAATTTTATAAACTGTAGGAAAAACCAGGTAAGTACGTGCTATTGTATCATTCTAGAAGTACTTGTTTCATGTCATTAATTTGTGACTTTCTAAAAAGATGTATTTCCTATTTGTATTGATGTGCACATGTGTGTATCTGCATGAATGTATGCCATATGTGTGCAGATGCCAGAAGAGTCCAGAATAGGACATTGAATCCCTCGGAGCTGGAGCAAGAGGCAGTTGTGAACCACATGATGTGGATGCTGGGAACTGAGCTTTGGTTCTCTGGGAGAGCATCAAGTGCTCTTCACTTCTGAGCTGTCTCTCCAGCCCCCAATTTTGTGTCGTAGTAAAAACCTTATTCATTTGAAGAAAGGGATTAGTCTGTTAACATTGTAAATTACAGAGAACTTGAAGACAATGTATGTGTATATGAGATACATAGTATAAATGTATACTTCTGCATACAACCATCCAAAGCAGTGGCCCTCAGCCTTCCTAATGCTGTGACCCTTTAATACAGTTCCTCATGTTGTGGTGACTCCCAACCATAAAATTATTTTTGTTGCTACTTCATAACTATAATGTTGCTACCATTATGAATCATAATGTAAATATCTGTGTTTTCTGATGATCTTAGGTGATGCCTAAGTGAAAAGGTCCTTTGATCTTTAGAAGGGTCGTGACCCACCACAGGTTGAGAACCACTGATCTAATGCAACAACAAACACCAATAAAGAAAAGGGATTATGGGCAATAGCATTAAATTAAAAAGGCGTTTACAGTAGCATCATTTATGCATGTATCAAGGCTCAAGAACCTTACAAAATGTCTTCCTGGGGCTGGTGTGATGGCCCAGCTAGTAAAAGCTCTTCTTGCACAAACCTGATGACCTGAGTTCCCAGGAACAGTGGAGGGAGAAAGTCAACTGCTAAAAGTTGTTCTCTGTAGTCATTATTTTCTGTTGCTATGATCAAACTCCATGACCAAGGCAACTTGTAGAAGAAAGAGTTTACTTGGACTTTTGGTTCCAGAGAGATAAGAATCCATCATGGCAGAGAAGTGACCAGGCATGGCTGCTGGGAGCTCACATCTCCAACCACAAGCACGAAGCAGACAGAGCAAAACTAGACCTAGGTGAGGCTTTTTACTCTTAAAGCCTGCCCTCAGTGCCACACTTTCTCCAGCAAGACCACACCTCTTAAACCTACCCAAACTGTGCCACCAAGTGGGACCAAGTATCCAAATGCCTTAGACTCTGAGGGCACTTTACATTCACACCATCACATTCTCTGACCTCCACTCACACGCTGCTGTGGCACGCTAATGCCACACACATCTGAACTCACACACCTACCGCACACACTGAATACAACTATAAATTAAGGAATGGGGTCTACCTGTTGTGTTTTCTATTAAGTTGGTTTCCAAATGTTGTTTACGAATAGTTCAAACTCTAAGATCCGTTTCTAACTTTGTTGGACTTTCACATGATTAGGACCTGGAGTACTGCCCTCCTACTCTCGGTTGCCTGTGGCAATGGATTGGCCTAAGAGACTGGGGGCAGGTTTTGAAATGGCATTTTTATTCATTTACATATTTATTAAAAAGCATTTTTATTCATACTGCATGTTTTTGGAGGAAGCCAAATCTCCCCAAAACTCACCCCTAGAAGCTGAACTGTCCTTGAATGATTGCTGGTGTGGAAATACATGTATTTGTAAGATCATGTCTGTCGTAAACTTTCTGGCTCAGTCTGTTTCACACATTTCCATGGGCTATTTTGAATACAGGGCAAAGCACCTTCTCACTTATGTGATCGTTCCACGGGTTATGAACATAATTGCCAGTGTAAATAGACCAAAGAATGGGAAGTAGATAATGAAAGTCCTGAGTGGCTGAGACCAGGTCATTGCCAACCAATGCCCTGTCCTCTTTCTAACCATTCCCTGGGGACTATGCCTTGCAGAGAGGGGCAGCATGTGATTGGTTCATGCTGATGTGCTGTTTCTACATCAAAGCTTTAGGAAATAAGCAGACCTCCCTGCCCCCTTCTGTATTTGAGAGCGGCGCCCGCCCCTGTGACTCTAAGGCAGATGTGGTGGTTAGTCTTGATTTTCTACTTGATGGGATTTAGAATTACCATGGAAACAAGTCTGAGCATGTTTGTGAGGGATTGTCTAGATTATGTTAATTGAGGTGAGACCCACCCTACAAGTGGGTGGAACTATTTCACAGCTGGGATCTCAGATCCAGTAAAAAGTAGAAAGTGGGCTGAGAGTATTAGCAATCTGCTTCCAGACTATGGATGCCACGAAACTGGACCCCTCAGATGCTCAATCCTAACTTCCCAACTTCCTCACCATGATGGACTGTGTACACTTGAACAGAACCAAACTAAGCCTTTCTCTCCCAGTGGCTTTGGTCAGGGTATTTTCTCACTTGAAGAAGGAAAGTCAGCAAAACAGCAGCAGACAAGGGCGCATCTCTGAGACTGGGTTCACAGAAGGAAATCTCACAAGCAGGAAGAGCAGCCCTTCTGTTGTGTTAGACCACTAGGATTTTGTATGTTAAGGTGTTTAGCCCTCCCAACTAATAAAACATGTGGAGGTAGTTTTGAAAGATTTGTACCTGTGAACTCTGTTATTATTAGGATTCAACCCTCATGCTTGAAATCTTGGGTTCAACCTCCAGCACAAATTGAAAAAACAGAACAAAACAAAATTATTTACTTATTTAATTTTTGAAACAGTGTCTCCCTGTGTGCCCTAGTTGATCTGGAACTCAGTATATAGACCAGGCTGGCCTTGAACTCACAGAGATCCACCTGCTTCTGCCTCCCAAATGCTGGGATTAAAAACGTGTGCTAGCACACCAGACATTTGTTATATTTTTAATGATATCTATAGTGTGGTGCCCAGTGGCTCATAGCAGTTAACCTAGCACTCTGGAGACAAGAGTAGTAGATTGTAAGTTCCAGCTCCACACCAGGGCTGTGCCTTAAAAAAAACAAAAAAGAAAAAAATACACTAAAAATATGTAAAGATAAGATTAAACAACTTCTCGATTTTGTTTTAAAAATGTTCCAACCTATAAAAAAGAAGACATGGATGTCATCTTCATTAGGTTTCTATGACTGTGATAAACATCATGACCCAAAGCAACTTGGGGAGGAATTTATTTCAGCTTGAAGTTTTAGTCCATCATGAAAAAAGAGTCGAGTCAAGAACTCAGGGCGGGAACCTGGAGACAGGAGCTGATGTAGAAGCCATAGATGGACATTACTTGCTGGCTTGCTTCCCATGGATTTCTTAGCTATCTTTTTATATATCACAGGCCCACTTGACTAGGGATGGCATGGCCCACAGGGATAGGACCCTCCCACAGCAATCATTAATCAAGAACACCCATACAAACTTGTCTACTGCCCAATCTAATAGAGGCATTTTCTTAATAATGGTTCCTCTTTCAGATAACTCTAGCTTATGTCAAGTTTACGAAATCTAGCCAGGACAGAGGTGGAGGGATAGAGAGGTAGGGTTGACTCTGGGAAGAATTGGGGTGAGCAGCAGGGAGCAAGTATGCTCAAGATAAATTGTACGACATTTTCAAAGAATTATTTAAAATATTATATTAAAAAAAGGTGCCAACTTAAAAAAATTAGGTGCAGGAAAGGTGAAAACATGGAAAAATATTGATGATTGTTGAGTACTATACTCATGATTTAAAATTTTCAGAGGAGTTCAAAATAGAGGGGTAGATAGTGAAACTGTTGGAGATGGTATTGTTCAGGGATGAAAAAACAACTTTGCCACATGGTCACACAGTTTGCCCTTTCTTGAGAACTTTATTCTTGGATTTTGGATTGACCACCATCACCTCCTCCTCTTCCTTCTCCTCCTCCCCTTCTTCCTCCTCTTCCTCCTCTTCCTTTTTCTTCTTCCTTTTCTTATGAAGAACAAACTCATTATCTGAATTAAACCAGCTAGGCTAGCTTTGCAGCCCCTCTGGGCTTTACCACATAAAGGATATTTAATTGTTTGAGGCTGGGTTAACTGTCTTGAAAAGCTAATATTCATCTGTGAAAATATATTATTTTGCTTGAGCTATACTAAAATAACACACAGGAACCTTGTGCAAACATTCACAGGGAGCCATCATAGACCATGAAAGCTAAGAAGAAATGGTGCAGTAAAGAAACAAAAGAGAAACATTGAATTCAGACAACCCAGATTTGACATTGACACTTCTCAGCTAAGACACACTGGTTTAATTAACTCTGAATAATACCTCTGTTGAGCAAAATATGTTTGCATAAACTACAGGAAGTGCTTTGTCCACCATAATGGGTGAGCAGAAGGCAAGTGTGGTGGACACATCTGTAATCCTAGAACTCAGGAGACGGAAGCAGGACTATGGGGTTGAGGCTAGCCTGGATACATCACAGTAAGATCCTGTCTCAAAAATAAGTAAATAAGAAAGAATACGTAGCATAGCTGGCCCAGTGGCTCCGCACAGAAGATAAAGATAAAGAGAGAGAAAGGATGGCTGCTGTGACATCAGTGAGATGGTCCTGGGAATGCAATAGTGACTTCACAGGCACATCCGTGGTGTGAGCTTCGGGAAGCATGCCCCGCAGCCCCCCATAGAGGTCTGGAAATTTGCCACAAAGGAAATGGGAACTTCAGATATGTGTATTGATAACAGGTACAACAAAGCTGTTTGGGTCAAAGAATGTGGACTACTCCATGTCTTTTCTGACAGCATTTGTCCCACAAACATGGTGGCCATGATTCAGCAAGCAAGCTCTGTGCTCTGGTGACTTATGTCCCTATCACCATGTTCAAAACTCTACAGTTGATGTGGATGACAGCTGCCCAATGCCAAATAAAGTCACAAGATACCAACAACAACGACAAAACCAAACCAAACTCAAAGCCACGCTGAATGAATGTTGAAGAGCTGACAAATTTTCATTCTGTACAGGTAAAGAATTATTCACATTGATTAAAAAATTCTTTTACATTCACTTATTTTATGTGTATGAATGTTTGCCTGATTGTATGTGTGTATGTGCACCACACACATGCCTGGTGCCCATGGAAGCCAGAAGAGGGAGTCAGACCTCTGGAAGTGGAGATACTGATGGTTGTCAGCCACTGTGTGGGTGCTAGGAACTACACCAAGGTCCTCAGCAAGAGCAGCAAGTGCTCTTAACCTCTCAACTAACTATCCAGACCCCACATTCATTTTTAAAATAAAATCAAGTAGTTAAGCGCAAAATTTCCTTTAAAATATACCTGAAATAATTTGAGGATGCTGAAAATGACTCACTTTACTGCCTCATTCTTTGCTTGTTTGTTCTGATCTCCAGAAACCCAGGCTGGCCTGGTACTCATTGTATAGCCAAGGATAGCCTTGGATGTCTCATCCTCCTGCCTCTACTTCCCAGGTGTTAGAATTATGAGTTATAGTGCCAGAAGTCCCTTATTTTTAATATAGCAAGTTAGTATCTTTGTTGACTTTTTTTTTTTTTTTTTGAGGCTTGGTTTCTCTATGTAACAGCCTTGGAACTTATTTTGTAGACCAGGCTGGCATCAAACTCATAGAGATCCACCTGCCTCTGCTTCCCAAGTGCTAGGATATAAGGCATGTTCCACCATGCCTGGCTTTCTTTGTTGACTTTAATTTCAACACAAAATACAGTTTTTATTTATATTTATTTTTACTTTATGTGCATTGGTGTTTTTCCTGCATCTATTTCCATGTGAGGGAGTTGGAACCCCTGGAACTAGAGTTACAGACAGCTATGAGCTGCCATGTGGGTACTTGGAACTGAACCCAGGTCCCCTGGAAAAACAGCCAGTGCTCTTAACCAGTGAGCCATCTCTCCAGCCCCAACAAAATACAGTTTTATGTCTTAAAAAAATTGTAGGTAAATCAAGTCCCACACTGAGAAGTCCCAGGCCATGTTAACTGTTGTTTGGACTGCTTTGAGTGGTATTTTATATTTCAATTTGAAGTAAATACTCAGTGTTGTTACTTATTTGTGCTCAGCTTTCTAAGAAATTGTTTGAGATACTTAGTTAACCTTCATTAACAGAAAAGTTGTTCTTACAACATAATTTTGAGTCACAAAGGGAAAACCTGAACTTTTTACATATCCTCTTTGAGAAAGAGGCCACAGGCTGTACTCTGACCATCTCTAAAGATATTCATTCATGGCATGGAAAGATAGCCTAGTGGGTAGAGACACTTGCTGCCCTCCCTGATGACCTGAGTTAGATCCCTGCAACCTATATAGTAGAAGAAAAAAAACCCATAACTCTGTGTGCACCCCACCCACACCCACACGTAAATAAGTGTAAAAGGCTGGAGAGAAGGCTCAGCCATTTAGAACACATGCTACTCTTGCAGAGGGCCAGGGTTCACTTCACAGCACCCACTGTAGGCAGATTTTTTCATCAGGACCGTTGCTCAGCTCTGTCTTGCCCACCACTTCCCAAATAACCACACAGAGACATTATTAATTAATAATAGCTTAGGCTTGTCTCCAGCCAGCTCTTACAACTTAAATTAATCCATTTGTATTAATCTGTGTGCTGTTCTGAGGCTCGTTTACCTCATCTATGTTGTTTCTTCGGCGTCTGGCTCCAGACTCCTCAGACTTGGCCCTTCTCCTTCCCAGCATCCTCCTAGTCTGGCTCTCCCACCCAGTCTCTCCTGCCCAGTTATAGGCCAATCAGCTCTTTACTAACCAATGAGAGTCATACATATTTACAGTGTATAAAGATTGTTCCATCGCAACCCCTGTAGCAACTCACAGCCCCCTGTAACTCCAGAGAATCCAGCACCCTTTTCTAGCCTCCTTGGACACCAGATACACACATGGTGCACATGAATTCAGGCAGTTGTACACACATACACATACATACACATACACTAAATAAATTTTTTATTTAAAAAAAATGAATCTTTTTTAAAATGTAAGGAGAAAAGCTCATTTACTTAATTATGATTTAAAAACTACAAAGTATCTTGGAGATAAAACCAAACTTTTTTCTCCTGTCAGTCAACAAGAACCAAGTGTCATGTGGCTAACATATCTTCATCAGTGAAATGATTGGATCAGCTGACAAGTGCAGCACTGGCCTCTTTCTAATTGTATTTTTATTAATTCTTTGATGATTTCACAGAATGTATTTTGATCATATTCACTCCCTACTTCTCCCACACCCACCCTCTCTATCCCCAGCTCCCTACTTACCTAACAACAGCTGCTTCTCCTCCTCCTCTCCCTTTAAAAGTCCACAGAGTCCAGCTTGTGTTGCCCATTTAGTACTGGGAGCAGGAACTGTCCTGGAGTATGTGGGACCTGCCAAGGGTCACATCTTTAGAAAATAATTGTAACAGGCCCTCAGACCTTAGCACAACTGATGCCATGTTACAGGCACCATTCTGACCTTAGAACCCAGCACGTAGGCCCCAACATCTGCCAAAATGGGAACAGAGATCTACTCCATCAAAGACCTAAGTCCATAGTTTCAGGACCGAGGAAAGTCCCTAAATGACTAATCTTGCCTTTTGGCTTCTGTCATTCTGCTGCTTGATAACTATTTTTGCCATGTCACCCAGGATATAGTTTTTGTGCATAAAAGTCAAAGAGCTGTGAGGATTGAGGCTGCATGATTTGGGCAAGTTCCCTGCTCAAATAAAGACTTTCTATTTGGCTTTAAGAGTGTTCATATGTGTTCTCTGGTGAGCTTACCTTGCAACACTATATTCTTGAATGCTTACTTGTAAAAAATTGACAAATAGTTGAGTAAAATGTACTTTCCCACTGTACTAGCTAGTTTTATGTCAACTTGACACAATCTAGAGTCACTGAAAAGAAGGGTATTCAGGGCAAAGGTAACTAAAATTCATTAAATATATGTATGAAAGTGTCAAAAAATAAGTAATTTTAATTGGCTCAAATTTCACTTTGAGGAAGCAAAAATATCTAGAAATTTAAGTAAAGTTCTTTTTAAAAATTCTTTGCACCATTGGAGTGGAATCCAGGGCTGCATACTTGCTTGGTAAGTGCTCTACCACAGAATTACATCCCTACCCTTAGCAAAAATGCTTAAGTGATGCTGTGGTTTAGTAGTGAAATTTGGTTTTACATATCATGTTTATACACTATAATGGGTTGGTTTGCTTATGACAATTATTATCTGTCATGACATAATTTGTACTGTCTATCAGGTAATATCTAAATTTTTATAGTAGTTCAAAGAGTCAACAACATGCTTGACTAGTGCTATATCTAGCTAGATTCAGTTGTAATTTGAGGGGCAGACTGTCGAGCATGGCTCCTTAGCCATGTGCATGACTGTGGCGCTTACCTTGCTGACTCAGTATTTCTGTAAGTACAAGTGACAAGCACACTTTTGCAGAGAAGTAGATGCTCAGGTCTATCAGGAAACTCTGTGTGTGTGCCTGAGATCATAACTAGAGCCTTATGCATGTTAGGTAAGTGCAGATGCTGTCCTAACTAAGCCGCAGGCTAACCATCAGGAAATTAGCACTCCTGTGTTACTGCCCTCTGAGCTGTGTCAAGCCCACAGACCCCATTCAAGTGTCTACATTTGTCTTAGTCACGTACTTTATTGTGAAAGAATCCATTCAGTTCTGAAGCATGGAGTGCATGCCTCTGCTGTATCTAGTCACTTGGGACTACCCCTCAGCCTCTTTGGATTTTGACACTAACTATGTCAAAAGGCTTTCAATTTCTATTCGTCCTGTGTTTTCCATCTTTGGCAAGAATGTTGCAACCTCATCACATTCTATTGTATGTATTCTTATAATTCTTTCTTTCTCTTTTCTGTTTTGTTTTTTTTGAGACAGAGCCTCTCTACATAGCCCTGGCTGTCCTGGAACTCACTCTGTAGGCCAGGCTGGCCTCTAACTCACACAGATTTGCCTAACTCTGCCTCCTGAGTGCTGAGATTAAAGGCTTGTGCCACCACGCCTGGCGAAACTTTCTTTCACACCCTATTTCTCACCAAACTTTTTATACAACCACTTATTTATTCATATAACATTGTCCTCATTAGCTTTGTCAACTTGACACATATGAGAGGAAAGCTTGAATTAAGGAATTCCCTAGATCATATTACCTTGTGGGCATGTCTCTGGATTATGTCTTGATTATTAATTGACGCACGTGGGCCTAGCCTACTGTGGGCAGTACCGTCCCCAGGCAGGTAGTCCTAGGCTGTATATGAAAGCTAGCTAAGCAAGACACGGTGCATTTTTTTAGTCCCAGAACTAGAGAAGAGGATGAGGAGTATCTATCTCTTTGAGTTTGAGGGGACACATAATGAAACTGTCTCAAAAGGAAAGAGAGGAAGGAAGGAAGGAAGGAAGAAAGGAAGGAAGGAAGGAAGGAAGGAAGGAAGGAAGGAAGGAAGGAAGGAAGGAAGGAAGGAAGGAAGGAAGGAAGGAAGGGTTAATCCCACTGATGGAGAATGAGACCAGTACCACAGTTTAAAGCCAAATTTGAAGAAAGCTTTAATTAAATACTGGCCAGGTGGATGAACTCTGGCCAGGTCCATACCTAAGAGCCTGGGAAATAAATGGCCCTGAGTCATAGTTTGCAGCAGCTTAAAAAGGAAAACCCATAATTCATTGTATTTCCCATCAGGTTCAATCATAGAAAAGCATACATCCTGACATACCTCCAGCCTACATCCAATCAGGGGCAAGCACATATCCTGATGTATTTCCTGCCTGTGAACCTCCCGCCCACAATGTGATCAAGCACATCTTGTGCAGATGGGTCAAACAGACTTGTTCAGGGGAGTGAAAACATGTGGCTTCTTATCTCCCATAAACAAGAGCCTCCAGCACTTCAGGAACTATCTGTCCTTGGGCAAGGGGCTTGCAGATCAGAGGCATTTTTGTTTCATGGATCTCTAAGGCGTAGTAACTAAAACTTAAAATGTAACTTTGGCTCTTACAGAAGGAAGAAAGAGAAAGAAAGAAGGGGGAGGGAGGAAGAAAGGAAGAAGGAAAGAAGGTAAGGACGGAAGAGGCGGGCAAACAAGCTAGCTAGCTGAGCAAGAGTCTGGCTGCAAGCAAGCCACTAACAGCATTCCTCCATGACTTCTCCAGCTCTTGCCTCGCATTCCATCAAGATGGACTGTGACCTGGAAGAGTAAGCCAAACAAAGCTTTCCTTCCCAGGCTGCTTTTGCTGAGAGTGTTTTATCACAACAACAGAAAAGTAACTAGAACCCATTTTATCTACTGCACCCTATGTTTTTACTGCCATGGATTGCTAGCATGCCTCGAAGGTCCCAGATGGGTGGAGTTTGCTGTGGCACTTTTTCCATGTTCGGCTCTCCCTCACCCTCCCTTGCACTCCTACTTCTTCAGAGTGGCATCAACTACATGGTGTCACCCCAGAGGTCTCAGGGTGGACCATCTTCCTCCTCAGAGCAGGACAGTGGCCTTTTTTTTTTTCAGATGCATTAAAACAAAAGGAAACTTGTTGCCCAGCATAGTCCTTGTAGTTCATAGTACCTCACCTATATTATGAGAGGGAGAGGGTCTAAATTGGCTCAAAGATGATTGCTAACTCTAAAATCCAATATCATGGGAGTGGGGGAAGCATTTTATCTCCTTAAAAAAAAAGATTTTTAAGTATATATGTCAGTAAAGTGTAAAACACTTCACTCCTCATTGGAGAATCTCAAAGCAGGGCAAGAGGAGCTGGCCAGAAATGATATCTAACTGTGAGACACCCACAGGACTCTAAGAATAAGGCGTGGCTTTCTCTCCACTGGTACTGCGTCTGAATACTAGGCTCTGAGTCCAGTAACTAATTAGCATTTGAAGTAGGCTGCTGGGATTCCCCAGAAGGTAATTTCCCAATGCTTTCTCAGTATATGGCCAATTAGAAGGCTGCACTCCAAACTAACTCCACGTGGCACCTAGCGTCTGCTGGGTACAGTGCTTCTGGGGTCAGGACTCCCTCCCAGCTTCCCTCTTCCTACTTAAAGTGCCCATACTCAGCCTGGTAGTTCCAAATTGTCTTTGAGTTTTTCTAGGACTTAAACCAATCATGTTGCCATTCCTGAGACATTAAACTGAGGAAATTAGAAAATGAGTCACGCAGGGTGGTGTATACCTGCGGTCCCAGTACTAGAGGGGATGGAGGCTGAAAAAAAAATCACCATACTGAGGAGAGTCTGGGCTAGGGACAGGGAAGGGTTACATATGAACTAGAATTCTACCTTTACTTTTTAAATTCTTTTAATTATTACATTTATTTGTTGAGCATGCATACATGTGTACATGCCTGCATGGTGCAGGGATGGAGGTTCAGAGGACAAATTTTGAGAACCATTTGCCTTGTGGATTCTGGGTCTTCTAACTCATGTGGTCAGGTTTGGGTAACCTTGGCCACTGAAGCATATTTCTGGCTCTATTTCCTTAGTTATATGTTTGTCTGCTCATGTATCTTCAGGTGTGCACATGAGCATGTGTGTATGGAGGCCTGATATATCTTGGGCTTCTTCATTCAGTGCTGCCTATCTTCCTGGTTTGCTTACACAGCTCTGTTTCTCTGGCCTGGAGCTTGCCAACTAGGCTAGGCTGGATGGTTAGTGAGCCTTAGAGACCTATCTGTCTCTGTCTCCTCAGCACCAGGAGTGCAAGCATGGTACCACCATAACAGACTTTAAAAATTTTTTTTTAAACATTGCAGCCGTCAATCAAGCCCTGGTCCCTGTGCTTGCAAGGCAAACACTTTACCCACTAAGCTATGTCTCCTAGACCCTGGCTTACCCTTTCCAAAGGCCTTTCCAGTTCTGGGTGGCTATTGGGAGGAGGTAGTGGGAGTGGCCAACTGCTGAAGTTTCAGTTATGCAAGATAAATAAGCTGTAGAGATGTGCTGTATAACATCCTACCCCTAGTCAACAAGATCGTGTTATACAGTTAAAAATGTGTTCAGCGAGTAGAATGCATAGTAAGTGCTCTTCCAATAATAAACTAAAATGTCCAAAAATGATTAACTTGAGAGTTAGGCCTGGTGGTACAGGCCTGCAATCCTGGAGAGGTAGAGACAGGAAAATAGAGAGTTCAAGGCCATCTTCAGCTATGTAGTGAGCTTGAGGACTACATGACACCCTGTCTTAAATAAGCAAAGTAAAACAAAGCCAAGGGAAGAGGAGACAGGAACTGAGCGTGGCTGAGTAGAGACACATGCATCACCTCCATTTATTTTCACAGCAACCCTGTGAGTGTCACATTATTATTGCCAACAGCAGTTTAGGAATGAAGAGACCAAGCAGAAGAAAAGGAATGACTGGCTTACTCCGCAAGGTTGGAGTCACGTGGGGTTACTAACTTTTGGCATCTGATTTAATTTTGTCTCCTCAGTTCTGGCTCTGCTCTTAGTTAGCCTATGATTTTAGGAAAGTTAATGTCTTTGATGCTCAGGTCTGCAAGCGCTATGCAAAGAATAAGCCTTCCCCCATCTGATGGAGTTGTTTTCAGTACTGCCTAAGTATCTTATTTCTTCTTGTGTTGATTAATTCATAAAAGGACAGTGACATGTGATTTTTTTTTAACCATTTAGTTCTTGTAACAGTGCCATAAAAAACAAATGAAGAGTATATGCCTTGCTAAGAGGGTAGATTTCATGAGCGTTAGGTGCATATTATAGCTTACGTGTGTGCCCCCAAAGCTTATGTGATGGAAATTTAATCCCAAGATTCCTGTGGTGGTGGGTTTTGAAGGTAGGACCTTTGGAGGTCAATGAGATTAGGTTGGTCAAGTTGGGGAGGGTTGTAGAGGTGCAAAGATTCATGCTAGCCTGCTAGCTCTTTCTCATCTCATAACCTTTACCTTATTATGGAATACCAAAAGAACTTCAAAAAACCAAGACTGTGCCACAAGCCCGACCTCCCAGCTACTGGGGAGGCAGAGGCAGGGGAAATTGCTAGACAAGTGTAGCATTTGTCTTGTTTTTGTGAGGCCTCCAGCTCAAGTCCGTCACCCCTCTACCTCCAAGAGAAGGCCTTTATAGGTGCCACAGCACACTCTTGTATACAACAGTCTCTAGGAACATGTCCTGAACCTTACATTTATGCATTCAGAATCTGTGTGTGGGGGGGTGGGGTGGGCAGGGGATGCACGTGTGTATCTGTACACATGGGGAGGTCAGGGAACAACTTGTGGGGGTCAGTTCTTTGCTACCACCATGTGAATCTCAGGGATCAAACTCAGGTCATCAGGCTTAGTGGCATGCACCTTTACTTGATGAGCCATCTCACTAGCCCAAACCTTCTATCTTGTAAATTACTCAGCCTCGGGTGTGGGATACTCCTTTACACTGTGTGAACATGTGTCGCTATGATTGGTTTAATAAAGAAGCTGACTGGCCAATAGCTGGAGAGGATAAGGTTGGAGGAGAGCCAAATAGAATGCTGGGAAGAAGGGCAGAGTCAGGAGTAGCAAGCAGATACATAGAGAAGCAAGGTGGACATGCCATACTGAGAAAAGTTACCAAGCCAAAAGTAACAACTGAGCTATTGACTGAGCATTTATAATTAACCTTAAGCCTTTGTGTGGTTACTTGGGAGCAGCTTGCAGGACAGAGACTTCTGCCTATACTCAGGTATTATGTTATAACAGAAAACAAATTGTTAGTGATCTTTGTGAGCTGTATCAAATACCTGACAGAATCAACCTAATAAGTGGAAGAAAGGTTTATGTTAGCTTATGGTTTCAGAGACCTCAGACCATGGTCATTGGACTCTGGTGGTCAGGCTGGCATGGGGGGCAGAGCACAATGATTGCTGTGTTTGATGGAAGAAGTTGTTCACCTCATGGCAGCTGGGAAGTAAACAAGAAGTGTGCAGAGCAAAAGGGTAAAGATAACAGCATACCCTTCATTATCATGTTCCTTGTGAGCTAACTACTTCCAACTAGACCAGTCTCCCAAAGTTTCCACCACCTAAGGGGACCAAAGGCCAGAGAACAAGCCTTTAGCACATGGGCTCCAGGTGGTCTTTTTAGATCCAAAGTATAGCATGGCAGTGATTCAGACTATTCTTTCAGGAGCTGGAGAGATGTCCAAGTAGTTAAGAGTGCATTCTGTTCTAGAGGACCAGAGTTGGTTTCCAAGCGTTCATGTTGAGTGACTCACAGCTGCCTGTAACTCTAGCTCCAGGGGATCCGATGCCTTCTGTTGTGGAACATTAGTTGAAGATGTGTTACATTTGTTTATGATATGGAATATTCATTTAATGATCAAATATGTGTTGCATTATTTTATGTTGCATTTGTTTAATTCTGTGAAGCTGTGTTACTTTGCCTGTCTAAAACACCCAATTGATCTAATAAAGAGCTAAATGGCCAATAGCAAGGCAGGAGAAAGGATAGGCAGGGCTGGCAGGCAGAGAGAATAAATAGAAGAAGAGAAGGGGAGGAGCAAGAAAAGGGGGAGGAGAGGAGGAAGCCGGGGCTAGCCACCCAGCCACACAACCAGCCATGTAGTAAGAAGGAAAGAAAGGAATATAGAATAGAGAAAGGTAAAAGCCCCGAGGCAAAAGGTATTCAGGATAATTTAAGTTAAGAAAAGCTGGCTAGAAATAAGCAAAGCTAAGGCTGGACACTCATCAGTAAGAAGAAGTCTCTGTGTATTTATTTGGGAGTTGGGTGGCATGCCCCCAAAGAGTAAAGAGTTAAAAATCAACAACAAAATAACTATAGCTCTCTTCTTGACTCTGTGGTCACCTGCACATACGTGGCAAACACAGAGACACATGATAAAAATAAATCTTAAAAAAAAAAAAAGACCACATTTTCAGGGACTGTCCTGGTTTGCTTTCTGTTGCTGTGATGAAACATTGATCAGAACCAACTGGGGAAGGCAAACCTTTATTTCAAGCCTACAGATTACAGTCTATCATCAAGAGAAACCAGGGGAAGAACTCAAGCAGGAACCTGGAGGCAGGAACTGAAGCAGAGACCATGGAGGTACATTGCTTGCTGGCTTGCTCAGCTTCCTTTCTTATCTAGCCTAGACTCACTTGCCCCCTACATCAACAAGCAGCTAAGAAAATGCCTCACTAACTTGGCCATGGGCCAATTTGAACTTGGGCAATTCATTACCTGAGGTTCCCTCTTCCTGGGTGACTCCAGATTTGTGTCAAGTTGGCAGCTGAAGCTGACTATGACAGGGATCATTTCTATAATTTGTCATAAGACAAGAATCTCTGGCTGTGTAGAGTACTGGAAACGATGAGGCAGAGGCACAGGGGACTCTCCAGAATCTGAAGCAGGCTCTTGGCATTGCTGTTGACATTCGAGAATGTAGTCTAAGTGGCTTTGAAAACAACACAAATGGAAAAAAAAATAATGACTGTTTATCAACAGAGCAGGAGGAAAAGGCCACAGAAGTTTAAGGCATAGACTATGGTAATGGCTCACAAGTGTAAACTCATTCAATTATGTATATTAAGGATGTACAGCTCTTTGTGTGTCAATCATAAGGTGGTTTGTAAAAGCCAGAATTGTGGTGATATTTGTATCTAAGAAATAAAGCTTGCCTGAAGATCAGAGGACAGAGCCAGCCATAGAGTTAAACATAGAGATCAGGCAGTGGTGGCACACACCTTTAATCCCAGCACTTGAGATCTCATGCCTTTGCTACCAGTATTTGGGAAGCACACATGTCTTTAATCCTAGCACTAGGAAGGTTGAGATAAAAAGTGAAATGGCTGAGTGGAGAAAGTCATATAAGGCGTGAGGAGACAGGAACTGGAGGCCCCTTTCAGCTGAGGACTGAGAGGCATTCAGTCTGAGGATTCATGGAGACAGGATCTTCTCTTTTTGGCTGAGGAGCTGGTGAGGTGAGAAGTGGCTGTGGCTTGTTTCCTCTGATCTTTCAGCATTTACCCCAACATCTGGCTCCAGGATTTTATTAAAAGATCATTTAGGATTCATGCAATATCTGGCACCCAATGTGGGGCAAGGATTCACGAAAAGGCTGCTTGCCTGTGGCTTTGCAGCCACTGGCACAGACTGGAGCTAGACATGGCAGGAGTCTCCACCCCACCATTACTGAAGTCCCTAACCTGTCAGCTAAGTTTTTGTTGCAGCCCCTCTGCAGAAAACCCCATAGGTTTATGGGCTCCCAAAACTGCAGGAGTTAGCCACTTTTGCACATTTCCCTGTTCAGACAGCTGACTCTACAGGCTCAGGCTCAGGCTCAGGCTCAGACTCAGGTTCCAAACACGCTGGAATTAGCTGCTTTTGCATGTTCCCCCATGCAGATGGCTAGATCTTTTGCATCTCTCCATGTTAGCTGGGCAGGAAATCAAAGCAGAGAAAGAGAGAAGGGTGGAGTTGGGGAAGACGCCAGCTGCCACCAAAGGAGCAACAAGATGCCAGCAGACCAGTAACACCATGGCCACATGGCAATATATAGATGAATAGGAATGGGTTAATTTAAGATGAAAGAGCCAACTAGCAAGAAGCTTGAGCCATAGGCCATACAGTTTGTAGTTAATATAAGCCTCTGAGTAATTATTTTATAAGCAGCTGTAGGACAATGGGTAAGAGAGATTTGTTCTGACCATAGGGCTGGGCAGGACACAAAGAAACTTCCTTCTATGCAGAATATCCTTGAAAGCAGCTGGACTGTGATTCTCACTCAGCTCTGCTTCTAAGGACTTTTCCCCATCTCTAAAGTTGTTAAAATTCTTAAGATTTTAGTTAATATTTAAAGCTGTCTCATGGCAAACTTCAAACAGATCCCTTAGCCTCTGCTAATACTTCTAACAAAACAATAGTGTAACGAGGATTTTATAACCCACAATGTTCCATTGCAAGCAGAGTACCAAGACCATGGGTCATTTGTCACCATGATTTATAACCTTTCTCTAAACATCCTCCAGCTTCTTCTTCTTCCTGGAGCCCAAGAGCGTTCTTCCTTCGAGGAGGCGTGCTTAGAGAACCTGTGAGCTGTCACTGCCATGCTTGTGCCTGCTGCCTAGGATGTTGTTTTATAGCTCAGGTATGCCGAGATCTCCCCTCCGCCTGATGTCTAAGCACTCTGTCTAGTCGATGTGATGGGCATTTATGGGTTTGTTCCCTAATCTCTGTTGGCTTTTATTATCTGTAATAGGGACTGTCAAGCCATGCCTCTGCCTTAGTCTGTTTTCTGTTGCTATAACAGAACTCCAGAGACTAATTTATAAAGACAAGAGGTTTATTTTTGACTCTCATGGTTCTGGAAGGCTGCGAAGTGTGTGATTGGGCAGCCATGTCTGGTGAGAGCCGTGTATTATTTTTATCACAGCCTCTTTCACTTTGTAACTAGTCCAGTCCTGTGAGAACGAGAACTCACTTTTAGGAGAAAAGTAGCAATCCCTGTAAATGGCCTCCCTCAATACTGTTGCTTTGTGACCTAAGTCTTTACATGAATTTTGGTGGCAACAACTTGCCTTCAAGCTACTGCAGAGCCCACAGCCTGCTTTGCACAGGCTGCTTGTTGGATCTGAGCCTTTGGCCTCCATCGTGCCAAAGTATCTTCAACTGGTAATAACTGAGACCATACATCACAGGAAGCCTCAAGGATTTGCTGTTTGGGCTTTTAGAGAAAGTTTTTGCCAGCTCTGGGCTGTAACAAATCTCCCTCCTCATCCACTGAGAGTTCCGATCAGGGCTGGGGATGGCACATTGGTAGCTGCTTGCCTAGCACGGAGGAGGCTCCAGGTTTGGCACCTGTTGCAGCTTGCTTTCTATTGTTATGATAAAACATTGACTAAAGGGGTTGGGGATTTAGCTCAGTGGTAGAGCACTTGCCTAGCAACGGCAAGGCCCTGGGTTCCGTCCTCAGCTCTGGAAAATAAAATAAAAAAGGTGTGTGAAAAAAAAATTGACTAAAAAGGGTTTATTTCGGTTTACAGGTTAGAGTCCATTATTGAGGGAACTCAAATCAGAAATCTTGAGGCAAGAATTGACCCAGAGACCAAGAAGTGCTGCTTACTGACTTGCTCCTATGGCTTGCTCAGCTTTCTTGTCCAACCCAGGACCACTTGCCTAAGGGTGGCGGCAGCCACCCACAGTGTTGTCCCATATCGATTGTTAGTTAGTCAAGAAAACTCCCAAGAGACTTGTCTGTAAACTGATTATAAGGAGGCATTTTTCTCAGTTGAGGTTCCCTCCTCTCTGATAGATGACTCTAGCTTGTGTCAACCAACAACTACCACCACCACCACCCGACAAACAAACAAACAAGCCTAGGCTGTGTGAGACTCTTGTCTCAAAAACAACAAATAAACAAAAGGTATAGTAACATGCTGAATAAATATTTTATCACTATACATTTAACACAACTTATAGATAATCACAGATGAAATAGGATAGAATGCATTTTAGTTCTCTGGCACTGATAAAACACCAAGGCAAATGATCGTACATGGTTATTAGAAGATTTATAACACTGGATGGCTAAGGTAATGGAGGAGAATTAGATAATAAAAGATGATTCATCAAAGGAAACTTTGGCTGGATCAAACAAATCCCAAGTATTTGCTGAAATCGAGGAAACTAAGGATTAAGCTCAGGATCACAAAGTAAAGACTTACAACCTGGTTATCATGGTTGATTTTAATAAGTCCGACACTTGCCGGGCAGTGGTGGCGCATGCCTTTAATCCCAGCACTCCGGAGGCAGAGCCAGGCGGATCTCTGTGAGTTCGAGGCCAGCCTGGACTACCAAGTGAGTTCCAGGAAAGGCGCAAAGCTACACAGAGAAACCCTGTCTCGAAAAACAAAAACAAAAAAAAACAAAAAAAAAACAAAAAAAAAATAAGTCCGACACTTCAGGAATGTCCTCGAACATCTGAGACATAAGTGCATAAAGAGAGCTCTGACCTAAAGGGTGGGTTAATGAATATAAATTTTAACAGACCCAGGGGGACATGGTGGACCGTGGGAGGCAGGGCCTGTTGGAGGTGTGTCCTGGGGGCTGTCTTGCACTGGCTCCTTTCTATTCCTGCTCTACCCCGCTGCGCTTCCAGACAACCAAGAAGTGCCTTCCACCTCTCCTTGCTGCCCCTGCCATGGGCCTCTTTTCTCCTTTTAATTTGTCGACCAATAAAACAACAGCTTACATCAGGCATCCTGTCAGCGATGGGATAGCTGACAGACAGCTAATGTTCTTTGTTAGTCCAGGCAGGGCCAGCAATCACAGCAGGTGGAGAGTCAGCTGAGGATGGCAACATCTGTGGGCGATGACACTCTCATGTATGGTAACCATGGATGCTAAGGACTGCTGGCAGAGCACTCACTGTATTGGAGAGTCCTTCTGTAGAGCGGAATAAGTCAGTGGCACAGGTCAGGAAATGCAGGTGTCTGTCTTACCTGTTCTTGGTGTTTCTCGGTGGATGCTATTTTCTGAGCCATAAAGGCTATGGCCTACACACATCCATCAAGCACATTTTTGTAAGGGGCAATGTTACTTTATAACAGTTAAGGCTGAACTTACAATTGGTTCTGTCCTTTTATATAGGTTGTTTTACTTTTAGAGAATAATCTCAAAATTAGATTATTTCTCATGGAACCAAGCATAGCCATATTGATTAAAGAAACACACACACATGTATAATATATAGAATATATTATAAAATATAATATAATATATATTTTTTTACTGAGAATTTCATACGTGCATATGGTGTGTTTTGATCAAATCCAACCCCAATTCTTCACTCCATTTCCTTCCTTGTCCTCCTGACCATTTCCCCCTTCCAACTCTAACTTCATGTTTGTGTCCCGTGTCCCCCCTCCTGCCCCCCCCAACACACTAAAGTCATCAACTATACCCTTGAAGAAAGCTGACTCTCTTCCCTGGCTACCTTTCATTGCCAAAGGCTTTTCAGGTAGGGGTGGGACTTCGTGAGGCCTTCCCCTGTTCATGCTTGGATTTTGGATAGCTTGATCTTGTACAGGTCGTGTGCATGCTGCTACAGTCCATGTGAGTTGATGTGCACAATGGCCCTATGGTATCCAGTAAATACTGTTTTACCACAGACATTCACTCCTTCTGGCTATTATAACCTTTTTACTACCTCCTCCTTAAAGATCCCTGAGCCTTGGGGAGAAAGGTATGATGCAGACGTCCCATTTAGAGATGGATGCTCCACAGGCTCTTATTCTCTGCACCTTGACCAGTTGTGTGGTTCTGTATTGATTGTCATCTACTACAAAAAGAGGATTCTCCGGTGAAGTCTGAGAGATGCACTAATCTTTTCCCATCCTTTTACCCTAAGGGGGTGTCTGTCTTTGATGGTGAGGTATGATTTCTGAAGGCATCAATGAGGTGGATCCAGTCTTCTAATCCTGTCTCTTTATCAGGGTAATTGAGACTATTAATATTAAGAGTAATTGAACAGTGTGCATTAATATCTGTTCTTTTCTTGTTTTGGGGTGCTCTTTTAGGTCTCTTCTGATTAATTGTTGTGGAATTTTTCACTTATTCCTGTGACTAATTGGGTGTTTTTAATTCTTCTCTTCAAACTGAAGTGTCTCTTCCCATATTCTCCATAGACCTGTCCTAGTGGTCATAAATTTCTTTAATCTGTCTTCACCATGGAAAGTTTGGATTTTTCCTTCAATTTTAGTATTTGAGGACATGCAGGGGGTGGGGCAGATGTTATGCTGATGAGTCTGTTTTCACAAGTGGCTTGGCCCTTCTTACAGCTTTTAATACCCTTTCTCTAGTCT
>CABHPR010144806.1:25006-41617 GCA_902168415.1 Peromyscus melanophrys | reverse complement strand
TCTCTCTCTCTCTCTCTCTCTCTCTCTCTCTCTCTCTCTCTCTCTCTTTCTTTTCTTCCCAACTTTCACCTGGAGCCCTTAGCTGGGACCCTCTTTCAGATAAACGGCTTGCTCTACCTCTTCCTCCTTGCCTCTGTCATCGGAATTCTGGGGAAATGATCTCAGATTGAAATCATGTCATCTCAGAATGACACATGGGTGAGGGGTGTTTGCAGTTCGCTAGCTAGCCTTCCTTCTCATATAACCAAGTGGTGGTACCAAAGGGACAGTCTGGGCTAATTTCTGGTGAGTTGGCACATCTCCCTGGGCAGTGCTGCTCCTCAGTCCTCACCAGAGAGCAACTGAAGCCATCAGCCATTCTTGAAAAACCATTGTTTCTGTATCCAAGACCCTCTTATTCCAGGAACCCAATGGTGACAATCAGTATATACAGAATTTGTCTGAAGCAAATTAAGCCAAGGTGCCAAAAAGTAGAAAGTGTTACTTTTAAAGACTATTTTTCTTAATCTTGTGTGTGTGCATGTGTGTATACAGAAGTGTGCAAGCCACAGCACACATGTGGAGCTCAGACAGCCTCTGGTGTTGCTCCTTGCGCTACACCTCATTTGAAACATTTGAACATGTGCATTGTTCACAGCTACGCGCACCAGGCCTGCTGGCCTGAGATATGCTTCTGCACGTGGCTTTATACTTCTCTGTATATTTGGACAGGTCCTCACATTTACATGGGAAGCATTTCACCTGCTGAGCCATCTTCCAAGCCCCAAAACATTACTTTTCTGTTTTGTTTCATTTTGTTTTAAAGTCTAAGAAAAATAGTAAAATTCTCCTTACATGGTTGTCATAGAAGGATTTTGCCCTGCAGTGATCAGGGCAAGCATGAGCAAGGTCAAGATGTTGGTTAGGATGACACAGTTTGAGGCCCATTGAGGTTATTTGTCATCTCATGTATGAAACTCAGGTAGCTATTTACAGACGTGTAGTGTGTACATTATTTCTTAGATGAAGAAAAATTAAGAATGGGTTTTGTTGCTCCTCGATTTTGTGATGGCCTGTGGGAACTGAGCCAGCACTGGCCAACATCACCACTGCTCTGGGGTGGCTGGTTACAAGTTGTGGTCCTGCATTGTTTGTACTGGTGGGAAGGGAGGGGACAGGGTCTGATGGCCTAAGGAGAACCTCTCTCTCAAGAGGCACAGCCTGGACTGACCTGAAGGTGCAAATGAAAGATAGCTGAAGACCAGAGGCACTAATAGAAAGGATTGAGGGGAAACTGAGTCACTGAACACAAAGAAGAGCCAAGAGTAGTAAACTGTTGTCGCAGTCTCTAAGAAATCTTCCAAGAAAGTGGTAAATTCTTATTGCCCTTTGTCACCTGGGAAGAAGGAACCTCAACTGAGGAACTGGCTCCACCAGATTGGCCTTGGACATATCTGTGGGGTATTTTCTTGACTGCTAATTGATGTAGGAGAACCCAGGCCACCTTTAAAAGTGGACAGTGCCATCTTTAGGCAGCTGAGCCTGGGCTGTGTAAAAAAAGTAACTGAGCAAGCTAGTAAGCAGCATTCCTCCATTGTTTCAGCCTCAAGATCCTGCCTTGAGTTCCTGCCTTGGCTCCCTTGATGATGTACTAGAACCCAAAAGATGAAATAAACGTTTTCCTCAAGTATTTTTTGGTCATGGTGTTTTATCACAGAAACAGAAAGCAAACTAGGATAGTGTAATTTCTTTTCTAAATGTTTTAAAATTATAGGGGCTGGAGAGATGACTTAACAGTTAAGAACAAGTACTGAGTTTGGATCCCAGCAATCACGTTGGGTGGCTCACAACTGCCTATAACCCCAGCTCCATGGGATCTGCTGCCCATCAGGCTTCCAACATGGACTGAAGTCAGTGGCCATCCAGGGTCCTCTAGGTATAACTGCTGAGGTATGCAGTCTGGTGTGCTGAGCAGGGACTCAACGGTTCTCAGTCACTCCAGTATGAAGATCATCATTGCTGGCTACTCAGACCATGTCCTATAATCCATTCTAATAAATCTCCCTTTGTAATACGTACTCATCCTTTCCATTCCATCCTTTCCTTTCAGGTCCTCTGGAGAACCTGTCTGATACATACATACACCCCTCCAGGTTCCCCCAAAACAGAAGAGCTACTCAGAATCATAGAAGTGCAAAATCCTGTAGAGGAAAGCTAGAGTCCACAGATAACACTGTGAGAGACTGGGGTCACTTCCCATGGCTCTCCACATAGCAAACAGAAACTAGTATTTGGGTATTGAGTGCTTACTACATGCTAGGCTCAGGGCTTCTATGACCACTTAACTCCTTATGAATGTTCATCTGTGCATGTGAGTGCAGGTGCCTGAGGAGGCCAGAAAAGGGCATCAAATCCCTTGGATCTAGGAAATGATTAGGTCATGAGAGCTGAGCTCCCAAGAATTGAATTTGTACCCTTATGAAAGAGGTCAGTAATGGGGTACAGTGGTGTATGCCTGTTTTTTGTTTGTTTGTTTGTTTGTTTGTTTGTTTGTTTGTTTAAGAGGTCTAGCTGAACATCATTGGCCTCCTTGTCCTGGACTTCAGTCTTCTTTCCAGGCAGTTTAGGGCATTCTGCTGTAGTAAACTCAAGGGCCTATGATAGCTCTGCTAGTTACCAAATCCCTGTTCACACCTGGGATGTCTACACACATTATAATTTTCTGTCTCTATAAAAGATGATGTTGCTCCTGGGCGCAGCCAATGTTCTCATCTTGCAGGTGGTCTGTCCTGCCTGCCAGGCCTGGCTGTTCCTGGAATCCAAGGTATCTGGGAAATACTGGCCTAGTTAACCAACCTTAATTGAGAGGTTCACAAAGACCATTTGCGAACATTAGTGTGCTGATAATTAGATACTGAGTTAGGCTACTATTCTTTTTATCTTTCTACTACCTAGAGATTCCATAGTTTCTCTGAGGAGGGTTCCCTGATCTTAAATCTCTTACTCCATTCTTGTGTTTAGGCTGAGCATCAACTCTTTTCTGCCCAATCTGAGCATGGGCCTCCACATTCTCAGTAAGTGATTGATGCTGGACACCTCCCCTTCATGTCTTCTTTTCTCTGGGTTGGACTCCTGTTCCCTTCTTTATATGCATGTCAGTATTTCAAGGAACATCTATCTACTAATCTACCTCAACCTCTTTCCAAGGTGAAGGTACAAAGAGAGGTAAGTCATTGTCCTAAATACAGTTTCCTTGGATCCCTGGGACAATGAAGCCTTGCATGTAACTCCCAAGGTGAGAACACTTACCCACCCCCAACATATTCCCCAGAGCAGACCTGTCTTAGGAACCATATTGATCTCCTCAGGGAATGACAGTGATTAACAATTCTTGGGACCACCTTGCAGGACAGCTGAAACTCTGAAGGATAGGCCCACACCTTGACCAGAACTGCATAATTATGCCAGTGCATTCCCTGCCTGATTGTTTCTTCCCTGTTTAAATCTATAGCTTATGCCAGTACCCGGAAGATGAGCTTAAGGTCACCAGTTCCTACTTAGGGTCTAGTTCCTCTTTCCAGTGCACATTGATTGACCTCCTTTCCAGTTTTTTGCCATGCTCCCTCTTTAATTGACATTTTGATATGGCAAGGGGGTAAGGCAGAGAGAGGGGGAACATCAAAATTAAGATGGAATGGCCACTGAGATGGCTCCGTGAATAAAGAGAGGTGCTGACCTACAAGGGTGACACTGAGTTTGATTTCCAGATCCCACCTTGTCGAAGGAGAGAACTGACTCCTGAAAGCCATCTTCTCACCATGACATTAGCACTGACATATGCATGTCTGCATACAATACTGAATAAATAAGTGTACAAAAGGATGAGAGGAAGAAAACTACAGGCAGAAAGACTGGAAACCTCTCCCTACCAGGGTTACATGTAAGGGCAGAGCTCCTAGCCTCTCTCAGCTCTGGCCCATTCTCATTCTCACAAGGGTTTTCTCTTTCCTAATAAACTGTTTCTTGTTACTATCTATGTGCCCCTGGTCCAATTCTTTGTCTGAGGACACTAGAGCTTAGAAATCAGTACTCTGGGTCTCCAATCCACACCTGTGATATTAGGAGGGTGGTTGAGCCTGCCCTGCTGAGGCTGCTGGCGCCTGGGTTGTGCCCTAAAACTCTGGTTTTTCCATGACCTCTCTATGATTTTAGTAGTTGGCTTAGATTTAGGAATGGACAAGTGGACCTCCACTGTCTGTAATAGACACTGGTTCAGATTCCTGTATCTGACCCATGTCCAGTTAACAGGACTTATTCAGGGTTGTTTGCTTGAATTATTGTCACACAAACTCTTCTTCTTTTTTTTTTCTCTCTCTTTTTTTAAAATTTTATTTTATAATTCAACTTAATTTTACATATCAGCCACGGATTCCCTTGTTCTCCCCCCTCCTGTCCCCTCCCCCCCTTCTCCCCAGCCTACCCCCCATTCCCATCTCCTCCAGGGCAAAGACTCCCCTGAGGATTGAGTTCAACTTGGTAGATTCAGTCCAGGCAGGTCCAGTCCCCTCCTCCCAGGCTGAGCCAAGTGTCCCTGTATATGCCCCAGGTTCCAAACAGCCAACTCATGCACTGAGGACAGGTCCGGGTCCCACTGCCTGGATGCCTCCCAAACAGATCAAGCTAATCAACTGTCTCACTTATCCAGAGGGCCTGATCCAGTTGGGGGCACCTCAGCTATTGGTTCATAGTTCATGTGTTTCCATTCGTTTGGCTATTTGTCCCTGTGCTTTTTCCAATCTTGGTCTCAACAATTCTCGCTCATACAAACCCTCCTCTTTCTCACCAATTGGACTCCTGGAGCTCCACCTGGGGCCTGGCCGTGGATCTCTGCATCTGGTTCCCTCAGTCATTGGATGAGGTTTCTAGCACAACAATTAAGGTGTTTGGCCATCCTATCACCAGAGTAGGTCAGTTCGGGCTGTCTCTTCGACCATTGCCAGTAGTAATAAAAACATCTTGGTACTGGCATAAAAACCAATATGTGGACCAATGGAACAGAATTGAAGACCCTGACATTAATCCGCACACCTATGAACATATAATTTTTGACAAAGAAGTCAGAACTATACAATGGAAAAAAGAAAGCATCTTCAACAAATGGTGCTGGCATAACTGGATATCAACGTGTAGAAGGCTGCAAATAGATCCATATCTGTCACCGTGCACAAAACTTAAGTCCAAGTGGATCAAAGACCTCAACATAAATCCAGCTACTCTGAACCTGCTAGAAGAGAAAGTAGGAAGTAGTCTTGAACGCATTGGCATATGAGATCACTTCCTAAATACAACACCAGTAGCACAGACACTGAGAGAAACAATCAGTCAATCAATGGGAACTCTTGAAACTGAGAAGCTTTTGTAGAGCAAAGGATATGGTCAACAAGGCAAAGTGACAGCCTACAGAATGGGAAAGGTCTTCACCAACCCCACATCTGACAGAGGACTGATGTCCAGAATATATAAGGAACTCAAGAAATTAGACATCAAAATACCCAACAGTCCAATTAAGAAATGGGCTATAGAACTAAACAGAGAATTCTCAACAGAAGAATCTCAAATGGCTGAAAGACATTTAAGGAATTGTTCAACATCCCTAATCATCAGGGAAATGCAAATCAAAACGACTCTGAGATACCACCTTACATCTGTCAGAATGGCTAAGATCAAAAACACTGAAGACAGCTTATGCTGGAGAGGATGTGGAGCTAGGGGAACTCTCCTCCACTGCTGGTGGGAATGCAAGCTTGTACAACCTCTTTGGAAAACTCTTCTTTTTCTAGGATGTCTGAAAAGGTGGAAGTAAGGCTGACCCTCCCAGCATCTATCTCCCAATTATGAGCCTAATAAAGGAGCTGGTAAAGGAAGCTGGGTGGAGATCAACAGGGTAAGTTCTGATGGCACTTGGGTGCCTGGATCCAACTGTGCCCAAAGGTAGGATTTCTAGTTACTAACGACCATCAAGTTCCATTCTCTTACTTAAGCAAATTTGAATTTTGAAAGCATCCTAACCCAATAATACACAAAGCACACAGCTTACAAAACCAATCCGTTTCTTTGACCTTGTCTTTGGTACAAGACAACAAAAAGACGCAAATTTCCATATTAGTGAGGATTAGGTTAGCATTAGTCTCTGGGGACATTTTGAATGAGGCAATGCCTTGGAAGAGGAACATTTTGGTCAGTGCATCCCGGCTCATCACACTGGTAAATGAATACCCGAGATTCCAGTTTACCTGGTGTTCCAGCAGTCAGGGGTGTGTGGGGGCCCATGTGAGCACAAAGGTATGCTTGCTTATAGGGATGTTTGGGGAGGCCAAAGACTGATGTCCTCTATGGCTCTCCATCATATCTTATGTTTTTCAGATAGAGTCTCTCCCTGGATAGATTTACTATTTGGGCTAGTCTGACTGACTGGCAGTCAAGGCCCAGCAATCCACCAGTCTTTGCCCCACAGTTCTAGTATTTCAGGCATGCACTGCCATTCCCTGGGTCAGGCCTCATGCTTGCACAACCATACTTTACACACTGAGCCATCTCCCCAGCAGTTAGATATCTGGTGCCATGGAGCCACTTTGTAAACCACACCTGAGGTGGAGTTTCTTGCCTCCATGTCTTAAGGAAAGTGTCTCCTACATCAGTTATTCCCTCTGGACTCTTTGGTTGTTGACACACAGGTGAATGGTGAGTTGGTCCCTCCAGCACCAAATGGCTTGTCTTACTCTAGAACAGTGGTTCTCAACCTTCCTAACACTGTGACCCTTCAATATAGTTCTTCATGTTGTGGTGATTCCCAGCCATAAAATTATTTTCGTTGCTACTTCATAACTGTAATTTTGCTACTGCTGCAAATTGTAATGTAAATATCTGTATTTCCTGATGATCTTAGGTGACCCCTGTGAAAGGGTTGTTCTACCTCGCAAAGGGGTCATGGCCCACAGGTTGGGGATCTCTGCTCTAGGGGAATATGCAGGGGAGTATACAAAACATTTGGCTTTCCTAGTTGTAAACAAACAAACAAACAAACAAAAAAATCCAATGCTTTTCTTACCTGTGGCAGCAATAGCCACAGAGAAGGACTGGATCTGCTGAGTGACAGCCTGTGTCACAGGCTGTGCTGGGAAAGGGGAAAGTTTGCAGCAGAGGCTTGTAGCCCTAGCAACTAACTTGGTGTGTGGTCTCTGAGCTCCAATTACACAGCCCCTCCCCCAGATTCTGGAGTGGGGAGCATTTTGTCAAGCTTCCAGGGGATTCCCGGAAACCCCTCTCAAGGCTGAGAATCAAAGCTCTGAGTTGCTTTTCCTGGTGTCATACTCACAGAGAGACCCAGGCCCCAGAATTATCTCACAAATATTCTACCTACAAAAAGTAGTTTCCCTCATTTCCCAAAGTAGCAAGAAGTTCATTCTAGAAGACCAGTAAAAATCCCAAAAAACTCCGCCTACCTCCCAGTGGTCGACTGTCTTTGTCACCTGGGCACTGCCAGCCATGTGCTTTCTGATCTGTGGGATTACAGTCTGCTTCTCTGTCAGCTCCTCCTCTCGTCCTGTGCATGCTCAGTCTGAGAACTCATCCCCAGCTGACCCCACAACTGTGGCTGTGTTTCCTTGCCGTAGCTTTGTCCCTTAATAAAGCCGGTTAATGCTGAACAACACTGCCAGGACTACCAACAGCCGAGGCTTTTTCCTTGTAAACCTGTGCTCTGTGTATGAGAATGTTTCATGTCACAGATGATGGGACTATTCAGTATGGTGTTTCCAACCCAGTTCCTCCCTGCTCGCGCTTTCTCTCTCTCTCTCTCTCTCTCTCTCTCTCTCTCTCTCTCTCTCTCTCTCTCTCTCTCTCTCTCTCTCTCTCCTGTGTGTGTGTGTGTGTGTGTGTGTGTGTGTGTGTGTGTGTGTGTGTGTTCCAGCCTCTGTGTGTGGCCTTCTCCTGGTAAAGGCAACATTCCCACTGCTGCCTGTCCTGAATGCTTTCCAAGTCTCTTCCCCATGCCAACAGCCAGAGAGGCCTAGAGATCTCTCCCTCTCTACCGGCCAGCAGCAAGGGGGATAAGGCCTTGCTGCCCAGGCTTAGAGGCTTCCCAGTAGGGGACAGCCAGCGAGCACAGGCAAGAGATCTCTCTCATGATCCCCCACACAGTGCCTCCTCTAAGAAGGTGCCCCAAAGGCTTTCTGGAGGTCCCATCCGTCTGCACCACTGGGAACCAAATTAGAAGTGGCTGCTGCCGGCGGCTAGGAGGTGAAAGGACCACCATCGGCACAGGACACACCAAGTCCAAGTTCTCAGCACAATGGAGATTTATTTGGCCCAGAGGGACAAAGGGCAGGGAGTATAAGAGACAAAGACAGGAGATAGAGGATGATGGAGAAGAGAAAGGGGACAACAGGGTAGGGGGATATTTGCCCCAGAAGGACAAAGGGCTACTTCTGGATAGAGAGGAGAAACATGTGGGCCCATAGGCAAACGGCAGTTTTTAAAGAGAAAGGGAAAAACTTCGTGTTAGGATAAGTTGGTTAATTTTGATTGGGCATGTTAAATTAGGGCAGCCAAAAGGGGGCTTTTGATTGCTGGACTTCAATACTTTGATAGCTAGACACTGGTGGTCAGCCACAGGAGGAGGAAGTGGCCAAATAAAGGAATAGATCTTGGTGGCTGGCTTTAGGAATGTAATCTAACAGTCTAGCAAGGCAGAGGGAATGAGGGAAGGGCAAGGCCTGCCAGAGCCATGCTCAGACCTGCTAGAGCCCATCAGGAAGATCAGGGTTCAACAGCCCTTGGTTGTTTGGGACCAGAAGGGCTCCAGGACAGGATAGCTGGGGTGGAGTTAGCGCTTGGCAGGGGCCTAAGGGCCAGGAGTAAATACCAGACCACAGCGAGCTTGAGTAGAGTGGAGCTGAGGCCCACCTCTAAGCCTCCCCTTCCCTCTCCTTCTCCTGATTCTCTCTCACAACTTCACCCATTCTGGCCATTTCTCCTTTAATTGATTTTTAAAGGATTTTCTGAAGGAGTTTGGCTGGCCAGGGTTAGGCCAGACCTGGTTCTCTGTGCTTGGGACCCAGTCAGCCCGGGGAAATGGCCATGAAGACTACTCTGACTCCTCCTGCCACCACCCTTCCCATCTTTCGGCTGTGACTTCCCGTTATGAGATCTCTCCAAATGCCTCCATAATGAATGTTCTGGCAGGTAAATGGCTGTAAAATCTTTCTGGCGCTATGTGGTCACTCTCCTTCAACATCCTCAGATACATGTGGGGAAATCTAGGACACACTCTCCCTGTTCCTAGCTGTCCATTTTCAGTTTAAAAGGTCAGTGTCCAGGTGAGCAGCTCTGGGTCCAAGCTCTCTGACTAGAGTATTAAGGAACAGGATGTTTTATGTACACTTGGCTCACAGAAACCAGCATCCCATGGATGTACGATGCCTGCCTCACCCCCATTGGTGGCACAATCCCCCACGGTCTGCTGTAAGGCTGTCACCTTGGTCCCCTCACTGTCTTTTCCTCTGATAAGATAGATGGGCAGGTTTTCTCAGGTCCTCATATTTTTTCAGATATGAATATTAACCAATCCCTAAAGTCACTAGAAAAACGTAGGCCGTTTGGCCATTTCCAAGTCTCAGCTGAATTCAAACCACTTGGGGGGGGCGCATACACCCCTCCATGAATCCCAGTTTTCCTATTAATGTGACTAGATACTTATAAACAAACAAACAAACAAACAAACCCTTCAAAATCGAGAGCAATGGGATGGCTCAGTGGGTAAGAGCACATTCTACAAAGCCTGATGATTGAGTTCAATCCCCAGAACCCACACTTAGAAAAGGAGAGAAGTGACTCTTATAAGCTGTCCTCTGACCTCACGTGAGTGTGCACGTGTGAACTTTCTTTGGGCAAATTGCTAGGCTTCTGGGAGCCCCATTTTTCTCATCTGCAAAGTGGTCATAATAAGAACTTGCATCTCAAGATTCTTGTGTGATTTAAAGAGAATGTGTACCTTGCTCTGAGATAACTCCCACCAAAGAATTCCTTTGCATTGAGTAGTAGAGCTTCCTAGTGGTCACACAGCATGTAACAGATGTTCATCAGATATCTGCTATGAGTCTGAGGGGAAAACAGCTTGAGCTACTCCTAAGGAAGAAGGATTGTTGATCCTAAGGCAAATTAAGGACTGCGCACAGGGGAGTTCTGTGCCTAACAGCTGGACAGAAACTTACAAAGACAAAAGGTAGACCCCCAGCCCCCCACACACTCCAGAAGAATAAAGGTCACCCTGTGAAGCCACGGTAGCTTTGGTTGGCCGGCAGGAGGTAAGAGACACTATGCAAACAACTTTACTTCCTAGCCCCTGTTTGTCTTTCTCCTAGTTGTCACCCAGAGAGACCCAGAGACTGGTCCATCTATCCTGCCTTTTGTTCTTTCCTTTTCTTCTCTCTCTCTTTCTTAGGTTTTGGGGGTGGAGGTGGGAAGGTGCGTAGAGGGGTTGGGGGGGGGGGCGGTCACTGAGGGTTCTACCTAGGGCCTCACACCTGCTAGGCAAGTGCTTTGTTGAAGCTGACATTCCATGCCACCTCTGTTCCCTTTTTCTCTGAGTGTCTCAGGATATAGGAAATGCAGCTGTTGGTAAGTTGTTTGTTTTTCCTTTGTTGATCTCTTTTGTAACCAGGGTCCGTTTTTAATAAAGAGTGTATTGGGGGTTCCTTTTCCCCCAAAGCCTCTAAATAACTTTTGGTAGCCTTAAATGAAGAGCTTCAGCCTGATCCCATCTGCTGCACTATGCTGGGAACTTCAGGCACAGTGCATAGAAGAAGTGAACACAGGTCAAAATGGGGTTGAGATAACAGAGGAGAGGGATTCAGTGGGATGCTGGGGATGTGGCATTTGGATTAGGTGATAAACATGATCAGAGATGGCGTGGAAAGGAATGGTGTTCGGGTGGGAGGAGAAAGACTGCCAACTCAAATTATCACGACTGAATTAAAGCAAGCTTTTTTATTCCTGCACAGGCTGCCTCCCCGTAGGGTGGGGGTGGAGCGGTCAGTATTGGATGTGAGGAAGACAACCCCCTCTACGCACCTTCCCACCTCCACCCCCAATGCCTAAGAAAGAGAGAGAGAAGAAAAGAAAAGACAAAAGGCAGGACAGATGGTTTTTATAGCTCAGGGGTAGGGAGTTTCCAAATAGGGGATTTGGTGGGCAAAATAGGCAGGGTTACAGGAGCAGGACATCATAACAAGTTAGTCCTGACAATTCCTGAAACAAAGACAGCATTGCAAGGGGCACATGACAAGGTAGTCAGAACAACAGGTGGTTAAAAAAAGTAGTCATACCTTTTTAAACAAAGGTAGGGTTGCAAAATGGTTATATACAACATTTGAAACAAAGACTTGCTTGCCATTCCTAGAACAGACAGTACAGAACCATTTGCAGTTAAGGTTACAGGTGGGGCAGAGCCCAGTCCTTGAGAAACAGAGGTTTAATCACAAACAGAAATGAACTTAGTTTGTCTTTACTGTAAGATGGCTTTTAAGCCTAAGATGGAGGCAGGCTGGTTTTTCAGCAAGACACAACAAAGTAGCAAAGACTCCTCAGATGTGGGAGCTGAGACACAGCAGGGACTCCTCCAGGACCGGGTAGGTGACCTGGTCCAGGGTGGCAGTTTGATTGTGTCGGGAGTCTGGCTCTTCACCTTGTTCCTTCTCTGTGTTCCTCTGGTCCTTCTCGCTCCTGACAGAAAGATGCTGTAGCCTTCCAGCCAGGAAGAAGGGGGCAAGCGTGACGTAAGCACAGGCACTCTATTCCAGGATGTGACCTGGGGTGGAGAGACAGCTCCTTTGGTCAAGTGTCTGCCGTACAAGCCTGTGGACCTGTGTTCTAATCTCCTGCACACATGTTAAAAAGCCAAACCCCAGTGCAGGCCAGCTAGTCTAGTCAACTGTTGCGTGCTGGGTTCAATGGGAGACCTTTTCGCAAAAGATAAGGTAGAGAATAATTGAAGACAACATTCAACTTTGACCTCTGTATTTGTACACATGCACACACATATGTGCATATACCTTCATGCACATACATATACTAAACACATACAGCCACATGAAGAACATGACCTGGAAGACACCCATTCCTGCCATAGCTTAGTCACATGAGCACAGCTAGCAAGGAGGACTGGAAAAATGTAGTCTTGCTAAGTTGTTATGCAACCAGCTTTAAGAAATGGAGATTTTTATTGTTAAAGAAAGGAGGGAATCTTGGGAGACAGCACAGCCTTTGGGGGATGGTTAAGAGGACAGTGATAAAAAAATGGTTCAGGTCATAGACAAACTCAGTTTTGAGTAAATACAGGAGGATAGATGTCAAGAGAACAGAAATGTCAGCTGCTGGTCTGAGAGGCAGAGCCATTGCCCACCCCGGACCCTGTGGATGAATGCTAAAGGAGGCAGTGAGATAGCAAGCCAACAAAGACCAGATCAGTGGCTCCCTGGGGCTGTAGTCTGCTGGACTCAGGGGCTGGCATATGGCTGCCTCAGGGCCTTTTCCAGGCTGCATGGTTCTAACTGGGATTTTTCTCTGATCCACAAGTCTGTTGTTCATCATTTGGGATCCTTTACTTTGTGCTCCTCTTTGTTTGCTTACGTGAACTCATTCCACTAATCTCCTACATTTGTGGTGTGGATGTAACAGCACCAAATAAAGGAGTTCTATTTAAGTAAGGTGTGTGTGTGGGGGGAGAGACCCGAGGCACATTAGGCAAATGCTCTACCACTGAGCTACATCTCTAGTTCCAAACTGGTAATTTTCTGAAATAATTTAGATGTTCTTTTGCCTTTGTAGAGGTGATGATTGTAATCATCTTTCAGGGTCTCCAGATTCAGCGAAGTGTGGTGGTTTGAGAGACTGCAATCCCAGTTCTTGGAAGGTAGAGACAAGAGGACCAGGAGTTGTTTAAGGTCAGTCTGGGATATACAAAACCCCATCCTGGGAAAAAAAGAAAAAGAAAAACCAAAATCTCCAGCTTTGAAATCCTGAGATTGCTTTGAAAGCTGCTGTCCAGGAATCAGGCAGCTTTGAACCAGCAAGGAATCAAGTGGAGAAGGTGTGTCGGTCTATTTTTAAAACCATAAACTTTACCATCTCTGTTGTATGATATTTTGTTTGTGTTCTGACAAATAAAGCTTGCCTGGAGATCAGAGGGTGGAGCTGGCCACTAGTTAACCATAGAGGACAGGTAGTGGTGGCATACACCTTCAGTTCTAGCACTTGGAAGGAGGAAGCTGGAAGATTAGGAGTTCAAGGCCACCCTGGGCTACACGAGATTGAACCTATCTAAAAGAGAAACAGAGCCAGGCAGTGGTGGCGCAGGCCTTTAATCCCAGCACTAGGGAGGTGGAGACAGGAATATAAGGCTGGTGGAGACAGGATCTCGGCCCATTCAGTCTGAGGATTCATAGAGACAGGAGCCCATGCATTCAGTCTGAGATTGCATAGATGTAAGAACTCTCTGGTGGCTGGCTGCTCTACTTCTCTGATCTTTTAGCTTTCACCCTGATATCTGACTCTGGGTTTTTATTGTTAAAACTAATTAGGATTGCATGTCACATCTCCATCCTCATTTTTGGCCATCCTAATGGCTCAAAGCTAAAAGTAACCCTTAGAAACACGTGCTTTTTGTGTTTGTTATAGTTTTGGATTTTTGTACCAAGGATATACACAGTGGGCTGCCATTCCTCCCAGCCAAATGCATTCTAACACAAGTGCTTTCATTTGTGTTTTTTTCTCAACATGTATTGAACCAATAGCATATTAGAACTTTGAGGATTTCAATAGCTTCTCTCTATGACCCACTAAACAGACAGTCTCAGTGGATGTCCTGGTCTCTGAACTGGGATTAACTTTAAAGGGACATATTTAGTTTAGACATGGCTGGTACCTCTCAAGGTTGGCATCCCCAAAACCTGGAGGAAGAGAAACAATGCCAGTTACGTTTATACATACTCAGTTTTGATCTGCCAATACAAAATCTGTTTTATTGTATTACAGGAGCATGTAAGCCTGCTGTATTGGTTCTCAGCCTTTGCACACCCAGAGTGTGGTAGTACACACTGTAATCCCAACACTTGGGGGAGTGAGGCAAGAAGACTGTGACTTTAAGGCCAGCTTGGGGTACACAGTGATTCTCTACCCACAAACAAACAAACAAACAAACAAACAAACAAACAAGATACAACCAAAAAGAAATTTCCAGAAGCAATAGATATGAAAAAGGTACTAGGTTCTGGTTCAGTTGTATTATTCAAAATACTTTTGTGGGTTGTTATACCACCATGTGGCAGGCATCTATATGTGGCTAAGGATAAAAGGCTTTAAGGTGTGGTTACTATACTCAGTGAGTGAGAGAAGGTTACAAATCCTGGCATCTAAGGTGGCACCTGGTTCTATAGAGTAAAGGGCCCCAATTCTGGCATTTCAGGGTCTAAGAGAAAAAGACAAGCCACCCTCATCTTACCTCCACCTTTAAAGTGAGGCTGTCCATCAAAGTATAACAATGGAACCCAAGCTGACAGTGAATATGAATGGCATAGCATTGGGAAGGGAGTAGAAATGGAAAGAATTGCAGTTGGGTGGACTGCTGAGAACATAGCTGACAGTTGTTGTTTTTTGCTCTTTTGGGGGACCTGCCACCCAGTTCCCAAAAATCACTCAAAGAAGCTTATTCTTAATTATAAATGTCTGGCCTTAGCTTGGCTTGTTTCTTGCCAGCTTTTCTTAACTTATCCCTGCTATCTTTTGCCTCGGAGCTTTTTTCTTTTCTTACTTCTGAAGATCTTACTTTTTTTTTCTTACTCTGTTGCTGGTTGTGTAGCTGGGTGGCTTGAGCCTTTCATCCTCCTCCTTCTCACTTTTTGATCTCACTTCTCCCACATTTCTCCTTCTATTTATTCTGTTTGCCTGCCAACCCCGCCTATCCTTTCTCCTGCCTCAATATTGGTCATTCAGTTCTTTATTAGACCATCAGATGTTTTAGACAGGCACAGTAACACAGCTTCACAGAGTTAAACAAATGCAACATAAACAAAAGTAACCCACCTTAAAATAATATTCTTCAACAGATGATGATGATGGAGGTCATCCCACAAGGCAGAGAGATGAGGGTGAATGTTGAATTGATGCAGTGAAGTAATAAGGGTGGGAGCAGCATGAAGAAGCAATATCTAAACCAAAGTTGCGATGCACTTTCATTGGCAAAAAGAAAGAGTGGTCCAGAGGACCTGGGGGCATTAACTCTGAGAGGAAGGTGATCTGCTCTATGGAGTCCTCAGAGCTCTTGACTTCCTCCTGTCCATGGTTCCACAATGCCTTTTCCAGGCTTGTAGTCCTTATTCTTGTGGTCCAAGACAATGGCATCTGTATTCTAGAAAGCAGAATGGAGGAAGGTATGGCAGAGAAAGCAAAGAGTACAGACTTGCTACATCTTAGTGAAAGAGCCTGGAAAAGTTACAGATACCTGCTCTTGTGGCTTATTCATTAGAACTTAGTCCCATGACTATACTAGCTGCAATGGAGTCTGGGAAATGTAGTCTGCATAATAAATTTCCACATGTACACTTAATTCTATTACCGTGGGGAAAATGTGTATTATAGGACAGTCAGCCATCCTGGCTGTATTTACCTTGCTATAAATAATGACAGAAGTCATGAGAACTAATGTCACAGCTGTGTTCCTATATGACAATACTATACAAACACCGAAAAATGAGAATGGATTACTGAAAGGAGGCAGATGAGTGGCATATGATGAAGGCAGAATAAAGAAAAGATCATTGTGAAATGGAGATGGCATTTTACTACACAATTTACAACTTCTCTGCACATTTGAAAATGTTTGTAATAAATGGTTAAAGTGTTAGTCAGAATAAAACCCAATTTTTCTTTATTTCCATATTCACAGCATATCATCCAAGAATTTGGTTTTGTTCATTTTTAAATTTTATCTAAATGTCTCTAATTCCTCATATTTTGATTCTCTTGACTCTCAATACCTCATTTTTCTACCTGTTAGCCTTTTATTTTCTAGCCTTTGCCTGGTTTTGTTGTTTTTTGGTATTAGAGTTTAAATCTTAGGCCTCACACTTACTAGGCAAGGACTCTACCATGGAGCTATGTCCTGTTTTTCATTTTTGCTTTTGAGATAGTGGTGTTTCAGAAGGTTATCCAGGTAGGCCATGAACTTTCCATTCTCCTGCCTCAGCTTCCCAGGTAGTGGGGATTGCAGGCTAAGCCACCAGGCTTGAGTCTGTCCAGGCTTTTGGGGCTTGTGCCCAGGGCTTGGAGCTTCCCCCGTAGACTCTGCTGTGATTGGGTGATGAGTGAGAGACAGCTGTCAGGGCTCGGCAGTTAGGGGCACTTGCTGCACAGTCATGGGGGCTGGAGTTCGGATCCCAGCACCCCAGCCAGGCATCCCTCAAATGCCTGTAGCTCTAGCTCTGAGGGCTTTAATGCCTCTTCTATCCTCCATGCACACACACACATGTGAACACACACACACACACACACACACACACACACACACACACACACACA